>PVHY01014954.1:0-37113 GCA_004024945.1 Uropsilus gracilis | reverse complement strand
ACAGACACCAAATGGTTACAACTCGGAGTGGGGGGGGCGGGACAGAGGGGGAATGGTCAGGGAGGGTGGGGGGGGTGAATCCCGGTAAAATAAATAAATTAATTAATTAAAAAAATCAAATCTTTCTTGATTAAATACTCTAGCATGAATTCACTCAGAGCCATTAGGGAAAACAATGAAGTTCATTTGTTAATTCCTAAAAATGTTTTATCTTGAAATCATGTTGTTTAAAGTCTATTCTGAGTCATGTTGTGTATACTTAAGTGAACTATGCTTTTCTTTATGTGTGTGATTTAATTAATTCAGAATTCTTCAACTTTATGAAGTTTGTGAACTATTTCGCATAACCTTTAGTTTCACCTTTCTTTTTACAACATAGTTGGTTTGTGAGTGAACTAAAATTTGCAGGGCTTAAAGCATATTTAAATAGATCAAAAGGAAACATTCTGAAGAATAAACTGGTTACCCTTGTTAAATCTTCCTCTAGTGAAAACACTGATATTCTTCTACTTATGAATTTTGCTGATTTTTTGAAGAAAATGAAAGTTCTATTTATGTATTCATATCCTTTCCTTATGAACTTTGATTTGAAAGCATGGTAGTGATGATTATTAAAGTCTAGTTGAAATTAAGACAGAATTTATATACATACATGAAAAAGTGCCTAAAGATATCTTCAGCTGTAATACACTAACCCACATGCATAAGAAAAGAATTTTCTTCATTCAGTCTAGTTGGGATAGTCCTATTCCTCAAAATTTGACTTATTAAATATAAAAAAATAATAAATAAGGCTATTGAAAAAAATTCATTCCTGTCCTATTATTTTGTAGGCCTTTTTTTTTTAATGGACTGTTTCTAAATTAATTTCCTTCAACTTGTGAAGGCTGTTATTAAACCTCTTAATTTCTTGAGTTTATCAACAAGAATCATCTCAACACAGAGTCTAAAATTGACTTACATACAAAATCATCTTTTAAAAAGTAAAAATTGCAATGGCAAGTCTGTCTTCATTTTCTTTAATCTCATTCATTCTTTCCATTTCCTTTTGCCTTCAAACTTAAATCTCATCATAGTCTCGCATCAAATGTCTTATTGGTATATAGAGTCAAACAATAGGGAGTATACCAAATATATGAAGGTCTTTTTAATAATGAACAGACTAAAATAAATCAATGCAACTCATCTCTTAATAGCAGAAAGTGAACCGCTCTGTTCTTCACTGTACATTGAGCCTGGAAGATGTGGTTTCTTTCTTATCAGTGCTCCTTACTGAAGACGTACCCTGAAACCTCATCTTTAGACTGTTTCATCTCTTCATAGAATTACATGCTTCTGACACTTTATACTTGTGTCTTGCTTGCATGGCCTGTTTATTCTATCTTTGTTGTGTTCTTTTGCCTGGTGGGAAGTCTACATGTTCCTTCCTATTAAAAACTAACACATCAGCTGCTAATGTGAATCACCAAGACACTGACAGAGAGAGATCAGCCACATTTCTGGAAAAGATGGAACCCAGAGTTTTTAGAAAATGTTCTAGATAATTCACCAAATCTTCAAGATGATAGATGATAGATGGACAGACGGACAGACAGAGAGAGAGAGACAGAGAGACAGAGAGATAGATGATAGATAGATAGATAGATAGATAGATAGATAGATAGATAGATAGATAGATAGATAGATAGATAGATAGATAGATAGATAGATAGATGATAGATAACAACATGGATTCTGTGAACAGTATCTAGAATATGTGTAAGGGATGTTTCATCCAACAAATTTTAAGAGGCTCGAGGACCCTCATATAGTGTCTATAGAGTTATACAGGGCTAATGGTAATCACCCTCTATAAAAGCTTAGTAAAACACTACAGACAATATACTAGCTAAGCAAACTAACATGATAATATTTAGACAATTTTTAATACCATGAGGTAACAAACCAGGGAAAGATTAAAGCAACTCATAAAATAATAGCAGACAAAAACCTAAATGATGAGAAGGGACTAGCATATTTCTTGATGTTCACCTTCATGTTCTACAATTAAATGTTTTACAGATAAATGTGCACAGCTATTCTCAAGTGGCAACAGGCTTCTTTGTAAATAATTCCACAGGAAATGTTGTACACATAGTGCACCTGATCCAAAATACAATCTTCTCCTCCTTTAGTGGATTTGCGGAATCACATAAGTTTAGAGAGCAATAATTTCAATTTGTTTTGAGACATTGTCATCACCTTTAAATTCTGACTTACTGCTTTGTAGTTATTATACATTTATTGCAAATAAATGATACACTTTATTATATACAGAAAAACTAAGTAAAGGAGTTGGCAAAGCTAAACCAAACAATACTACTGCAGAATTGTGAGAATTGAGGCTACTGAAGGAGAGGAGGCAGTGATAAAGAACAAAGGAGGTCCAATAATCTGTGGTAAAAGAATTTGGATGTTTTAGAGGTGGGTTTGGTATGGTGACATATATCTGCAGATGTAAGAATCTTTTTCCTCTTAGCCATACACAGAATTATAAGTCAATGATACTTCAATATAAATAATCAATAGATGATAGACAAATGGTAGATAGATAATATATTATGATAGTAATAGGTACATGATAAAGACAGAAAATATTTAAATATATAGTTAAATGCTAGATAATAACGATAGATGATGATGATCAATGAATTTAACACTACCACAGAAGAGAGCACTTGTGATAGTGGAGGCATGGGGAATATTTTTTTAAATATAGTCAGCATTTTTAACCTTTCTATCTTTTATCACAGCTAATTTAAACTTTTGAGTAGGTTAAATAACATATTAGCTTCAGCAAATTTAAGCAGACATAGATTTAGGTGGACAAATAAAACTCTAATTCAAATATTTGCTTCTCTCATGAATATTCAATAATTATCATATAACTGTATTCAAGAAAATCTGTTTCATATTTATTTCACAAATCAGAAGTATTACAGTGACATAACCTAGGTATATATCTAGCTAGTGATAATCCATTTATCTTCCACAAATCTATCAAGCCAGAGTGATGATTGTCCAGCAAAGTATGCTAAGAAATAAAACATTTTATTATTTCACCTCTTTCTTGATATGGTTTCTTTAAATATGCTTTATTTGCTTATAAGGCAAAGTTCTCTTTTTAGTAGTTGTAGAATCTCTACTTTCAGATAATCCCCTGGGTTGGAATCATATAGTAATTTGATGTTCAATGATCTATAATTTGATTTCTCTTAATGTATGGGACAGTATAAATTATAAAAAATATTCAAATTAATGAAAATATCATATAAAGTATCATTTAATAGATGAATAAATTGAAACTTAAAAGAGTAAAGCTATTCATTTCAACTTTTATATAAATTAAATTCCAATCAAACTTTTTCATATTGTCTCCTAGCCCCTCCAGATCCTTTTATACACTCCTGGTTAGACACATGATCAGATATTAAGTACACATTGACATTTTTCTGATTGTATTATAAGTACATGCTATGCAAAATATAAGCATGTATATATTTATCTCAATAATTTATATGGAAAATATGCACATGGTAATTTTTGGTACATTGCTTGCATCTTCAAGCCTACAAACTATAATTGTCTACCTCATGCTTTTTTTTTTTTACTTTGTTGGATCCTTTTGCTAACTAAAACAGGTAGCTTCTGCCCCTGTCTGACATTTGTTTAAATTTCACAGTACCCTTTAGCATCTCTCTCCCGTATTTCTTACTTGTTAAAAACAAGAAGAAATATTTAATTTTAATCCTTTCCTTTTTTAGTACCTGCATTTCATTTTGTAATGATAGTGCCCATAGTTTATCAGTGCTTAAATCTATAAATCATTACAGGTTGAAAAAATATTGGTACTATGAATTTACTAATACCTAATCGTTTATTAGCTAGAATATTTGCATGACTTTATTTCACTAACTGTTTCATTACACAAGTGTATTATGTAAAAAGTATAATTAGAATATGATTTCTACTTTTAATACACCAGTTTTAAAATAATTTGTTCCCTTGCATTCTTTGAAGGTAAAATTATTTTTTGCTGTTTCTATGAATATATGACTATCATATTTTATTTATTTTAACTTTGTACAGTAATTATCTGTACCAATTCACAGATTTTGCTACCATAGTTTATATTTATTGACACCTGAGGGCTTTTTAAAAAATCACAATTGTAGCTTTTAACAACTTTTATTTCTTTTTTACTCTGACAAATGAATATTTCTGGGCTCAGATATATGACCATCTATTTCTTCAAAAAGCTCTGGCTATTTTTAGTGAAAAGTATTATTTAGAGACTGCAATTTATTTTCTACTGTTTCCTTATTGCTAGTGATTTATTATTGATTTCAGACTTTCTAATAATGAAAGCTAGGAAATAATATACTTTGTTTAATTTAAAATGTAGTTTGAGTCCATGATCCTCCAAATATCAAATCAGTATTTCAGGAATTTTATTTATGAGTATATGTGTTATTTTCTCCATGTCACTGTAAAGTTAGAGACATATTACATTATAATATACAATGTTATATAGTATGTGTATATTTACATACATGCATGTATATGCTCATAGGCATATACTTTTCAAATATAAATCTCTACTTAAAAGAATTGCTCAGTGTTAACTTATTCCTCTTGATTTTTAAAACCTAAAACTGGGGTTCTTACTGCTAAATTTTTTCTATGACACTATATATTTGAGAAATGCCACAAAATCCTATATGTTTATTTCTTAACAGAGAAGGTAAAAAACCCCATTGCTATGCCTGAGAGTATTTTTATATGACTGGTGAGAGGATAAAGAAAACATGATATATGTCTTCATATATGGTATATGTAAACAATGAAATACTCAGTAATTAGACAAAAAGATGAGCTCTTGCCATTTGCAGCAACATGCATGGAAAGGATTATACTAAGCAAAATAAGTCAGAAGGAGAAAGACAAATACCAGATGGTTTCTCTCATATGTGGATATGAAAAAGTAAAGAAAGAGTCAGACAGAGCCAAACAAAAATATAAACTTAGACATTTGACTGTAAAATTGAGGTTACTAGAGGAATAGGGAAAAGGTGGTGATCAGAAGTTCATGAGGTGCTTTTATGGAAGGTACGATGTAATAACCTATATCTGATCATGTGTGATCCTATATATCCCTGAATCGTACACAGTGCTGTAAGTCAGTGTGAACTTGACAGAACATAGAACAAAAATACACAAAAAATATTTTTAGTTGATATTTGTTTAGTAGATTTTAATAATTAAGTCAGCATCTGTGTCTGCTTAAGCAAAATGCTTTCGCTTAGAATTTTACTGAAAATTTGGAATAAACCTAGATTAAAAATCTATGATTCTCAGTAGAAGGAGATATTAATCTGCATAATTCTTGTTGCAACTTTTATGCCTGGTTGTTCTGTTTCCATATGACATAATTTCTCACATATATATATATATATGTGTGTGTGTGTATACATACATACATACATACATACATACATACATACATACATACATACTTGGGTTTGTTTCCCTAGTCACATGTTTATGAAAAAAACAAATATCTATTTTATTAAACATGTAACTAAAATAAGAATTACTTTCTGTTTTTATTCTTCAGTCTGGGAAGAGATCATTAATAGAAAACTGCAAAGATGGATAAAATCGGGAGAGATAGACTTCCCCTAGAAAGCATGGACAATTAAATATGAAAAGACAAGTAATTGTATAGCTGAGTATTTCAAATACCTGGTTTTACACAGGCTTACTTAAGTAGCTTAATAAATAATCTGCGCCTATGCTGTACTGTCAAGAGCTTCTGACATTGTTTATTTGGAGTAGATATGGATATTTTTTAATTCTTTAGATAAGTCTAATATGAAATCATAGCCAAAACAATGATGTTCTCCAAGTTCCTCTAAAGTAAAGTCTAAGTAAGTTGTAAATATAATGTAAAGAATGTATGTCCTGTTAATAAAAGCCAGCCTTACACATAAGTATATGTATATCGCATGGTTGTAGGAAACACTATTTCTCAGGGACCTATGAATTTCTCTGCTAGCTACACTACATTTTTTTCCATTTAAATTATTCTTCATGTATAAGTTATCATGTGTACCAGATACCCAGGTAGTGAGTAAAGAAGACCTTTTAAGCAGAAATTACACTTCTTTACCACAGTCCTTAGACTGATTCCCTCTGGCAGCTCTTCCTATTAGACTCTGTGTTGGCAGGAAGGTGGATAGAGGTAGATTCAGAGATAAATCACTTCTAATCAGACTTCTTCTTACCAGTTACACTATTGGTGCTTCATACTGATGAAAGATTTTGTGCTTCTCAGTATTCTCTGGAGTTATTTTAGCTCCCATTAACTTGCTGCATGAAATAATAACCAAAGGAAATGACAATTTGTAAGAAATTATGACAGTTCCAGTAGGAATTTTCACAGCTAACAAAAGAAAAAAAAAAAAACTAAACATGTTCATTT
Organism: Uropsilus gracilis; assembly: GCA_004024945.1. Taxonomy (NCBI): domain Eukaryota; kingdom Metazoa; phylum Chordata; class Mammalia; order Eulipotyphla; family Talpidae; genus Uropsilus; species Uropsilus gracilis. Next base: position 30,590 of record PVHY01014954.1, on the reverse strand, counting down.
CTTGCAGGTTTTATTTTCTCTTTTGCTATTCTTCCTTATTCTATTTAAACATTTGAATACTGGGTGCTATAAAGAACAGGGAAATATTAAATCACCATAACTTAAATTCATAACTATAATTTTTATTTAGTTATACAATTGATGTAAAGAGTTGGCAAGTTTCTTTTTAAAATCAGAGACTGTATTTGCATTAGCTACTAAGATATGTAACAACAAAATTCAAATTTATGTTAACTCTTATAAGTTATGATTTGAAATAATGCAAGCAATAGTTAAGAATAAACAGCTCACTAAAACTAAGGTTATCATATACACCAAGATTAATGCATATATCTAGAAATCACTGCAAATCACTGCATTCTAAGACAATATTACTTATAAACTCTGTGTACCTATAAAATACTTGAGGGTCTTACTTAAAGTCTTCTGATTCAGTAGTTTTATAGAGTCTTGAATTTCTGTATTTCTAGAAAGCTACTACATTATTTTCAGCTAATTGCATACTGCCACCTCCAGAAATCTAGAACCTTCTTAGTTATGTAGCTGACATTCTGTCAGGCTTCCCGAACTTATGTGGAGGTTGTAACACTTATGTGAAAAATAAACATATAAATATATATGATATTTAAATAAATTGGCACAACTTGAATGACATTTCAATAACTGAGTTTTCTTTTTACTGAGATATGATTGTATTGAAATACAATTAACATGACATTACATTAGTTTTGGGTATATAATGTAATGACATATTTTACTGAAAATGATGAACAAAATGATTCTAGTGAACAATCTGCCACCATATATGGTTACAGTTCTTTTTCCTGTGACTGAGAACTTTTAACATCTATTCTCCTATCTTTTTTTTAATATATGATAGAGTGTTTTTAACTATTGGTGCTGTGCTATATATTATATTTTGAGAACTTAATTATTTTATAATAAAAAGTCTCTACCTTTTGATAATTTCACCCATTTTGTGCATTTCCCACACCTGTCACCCCTGCAGTCACTCTGTTGTTTGTATCTGTGATTCTGTGATCTCACTGGTGAATTTTTTTAAAGTTTTTCATGATAAATTATTACATCAAATAAATCAGATTAATCCTATATACATAACACAGACTAATAGATCAAGCTACACTGTTTGTCCAAGTTAGAAAGCAAAAATAATGTTTAACTGCAATTTTTGTTGCGCAGTTTTCTTATGATGTCATTGATGATAAAAAGTTCATATTAAATAACACTAAATTTTTGAGTATTTGTGCATAGATCAAGCAAAAACAGCACACCACAGATAAGAGTGGTGACCTCTGAAGAAGGAATAAGGCATGAAATATTCATCAAAGGGAGCATTAATCTACACAGCACTTTCACATACACTCAGAGTATAAGCCAGTGTCTAAAATCAGATTATTTTCTCAAATTTGTCATTATTTTAGTGTGTTCAACCCTTAAACTGTTTTTAGAACAAATCTTGTTTCATCAATTGTGAGATCTGCTTGATTTAACTTTTCTCTTCCTCCTCCTCCTTCTTTTCCTCCTTCTCTTCCTCCTTCCCTCCTCCTCCTCTACCCTCTCTCCCTCCTTCCCTCCCCCGCCTCTCTCAAAAACACACACAGTCCAGAGCCAAACTTTCTCTCTATTTTGACCTTTCTCTAAGTAACCCTTCAACATTTTGAGATATGAACATTTTGGAAATCCCTCTATGAAAGATAATAATCTATTAGATTTATTAAAGACAAAGGGCTAGTTAATTTGAAAGCATCTCAAGTGAAGGAACTAATAACTCTAAACATGTTCCAATAGTCCTTATGAAACCATGTGATTATTTATTAAAGTGCAAAGAAGAGGCTTATTCATATTAAGGTCTTTAAGAAACACATAAATTCTGCAGAAGATATAACTCAATTTTATATTTTTTAAATAAATACCAAGAACATTATACTTGAGATTATACAACAATTATGTTTAGTTGAATCTAATTAGAGTAATAATCATTTATCAAGGTAAAACTGGGAACTTTCTATTAGATTAACAGGTTTAATTTTCCAAGTAAGTAACACTATGAGATTTTGTGCAAAACAATAAAGCCTAAAATATCAATTTTCAAAAATAATGTTAAATAGCTCTAGTTTTCTTTTAAAATTGTGAACATTTTTGTTATATTTGGAAAATAAAAGAAATAATAGAGAAATAGGGACAGCATTCATATTGTCACTTCTATAATGTGATGAAGTCTGCTTCACTAAATTACAAACATGAATGAAAGCAGCTGAATCGAAATGGAATACTGGAGAGTAATAAAGAATGATGCTTCCCTTAGTATATGTTTTTGTATAGTCACAACTAAACACTATAGCATCCTCAGAAAATAAGCAAAATGAATGGGGGGGGGGCATGTGAAATAAAAGCCAAACTTTGTTGCCACATTTGAAATAAAAATCAAACTGTTTCCAATCATTAACGTAACTATATCCCGTAAGAAAAGAACCAAGAGTTAACATTGGAGATTAATACCTTTATTGATAGGTTAAAGAGAAAATGAAGTACATAGAAATGTTAAAGTCTAATTAGGATTTTTTTAAATGAGCACAGTTTAATGAATATTACTTTGTATGTGAGTATATTTGCATATATAATAGAAATGATATAAAAATACGTATTGTATATATTGAGCTTAAGTGTTCATATTGGTTGAAAGAAGTTACAAATATGGTGGCCCATGCTTTTAATAGCAGCCTACAGAAGTGAGGCGGAGGCATAGGAGTCACTTGAGTCTAAGGAGTGCAGACCCGCCCAGGGCTTCGAAACCCACCTGGGGCAACATAGCAAGACCTAGTCCCTAGTTTCAAAAAAATAGCTGGGCTTGGTGGCGCATGCCTGTAATCCTAACTACCTGGGAGGTTTAGGCTGGGGATCGCTTGAGTCCGTGGTACCCCGGGAAACGTGAGCCTGCTGTTCCCCAGGCAACAAAGTAAAACATTATTCTCACACACACACATACAAAAAAAAAAAACCCATATATATATATACATATATATATGCATATATATATACATATATATATGCATATATATATATACATATATATGCATATATATAAACTCTTGTCTTATATAGAGAGGTAAATAGGTACAGAAATGAACATAAATATGCTTATATGGTGAATTAATAATCATATTTCATAGTCTGTTCACTGAGTGAAATGAAACGCAACGCTATGCCAGCTGTAATGTGCACGCAATGCAGCAGATCTTGGTTTCCAAATACCATTTTACAACAGAAAGAATTAGGGCTTTGAGCAGCTAGTAGGCTGGCTAGGCAGGTAAGACGGGGGGTAGAAAGTCGAAAGGCAAGCGTGCAAAAGGATCTTTCCCAGACCCCCCATGAACTTTATCTCTGAGCTTTCTCTCTTTCCTGGGCTCTTACATAGGTAGCCACAATGTTCATCACTGTAATTGTGCCACTGTTGCCATGGTTGTCTCCACTTTACCCGTGTTCCTAAGCCCAAATGTGCCACTTATACATGCACACACCCAAGCTCCTTGGACCCAGATGTTCTTAAGGTGTACCTGTCCTGCACCCATGATCCCAAGCATCTTCTGCAATTAACATGCTCAAGGCCATAGGTGGTAGCCACAGAAGCTAGTGGAATAAAAAAGTTTGATTAACTCATTAACCCTACAGACTGATAATAATTTCTATCGATGGAACTGATTTGCATTTATTTGTATATTTTCCTAAAGATGTCGTTCTAGGTCCACTTTTATTCTACATATAGAAACTTGAATCTTTGTGTAAAAATGCATATCTCTATAGCATGTATAAGAAAAAAACTCATTGAACAATGAAACAGTACTCTTAAACAGTGCCAAATGTACAAAGGTAAGGCTGAGAAACTTTTACAAATTGAAGACAGCTAAAGACATAAACAACTAAATGTAATGTAGGCTCATGGATTAAATCCAGGAACATAAAAAAGTAGAAAATGTAAAATCTGAATGAGAGCTAAAGTATACTTAATATCTTACGGTTTCTTTTTTGGTCTTGATAGTTTTATTGTGGCTATGTGAGATGTTAATATTAGAGAATACCAGTGAAGGAAAAGAATGGTCTACAAGTCTTGCAAATATTTCTGTAAATCTAAAATCATTTTAAAACAAGAAAAAATAAGTGCTGTGTACAAATTGGTCTCTGGGGATGAAAATTTAAAGCAATTACTATCTTTCAATAAAACTCATTGATAGTCTTCAAAGACAAACAGGAAGGTAAAGCTAGAGTACACAGTATGGTAAAATAAATCGTGATACTGAGGGAGAGTGTAAAAGCAAATTATAGTTATCTTTAAATACTTGAAGTATGATGGGTTTTCCTTTTCCTGAGGTGCAGTGATATTTATTTAAACTAGGAAGGCCTTCAGAGAAAGATAAAATGTTAAACCCCCAAATTCCAGTGAAACACTATTCATTGATGAAAATACCCTATAGAGTTTATGAACCTTACTTAGAATATATGAATATATTCTATTCTATATATATGACTAGAATATATGACTTTAAGTATTCATTCAATTTGTATTTCAACAGTAAAATTAGAGAAATTCTGGAACTTACATTCGTCCTAAATTCCTGTTAGTGAAAAAAGTTCATCAGATCTTCCATCAATGTGTCAATCTTCATGAACTTTTATGTCCAGTAATACAGAGGGTTTCCAGAAATATGAAAGAGATTGAACTTGATGACTTATTAAAATTTACTTCAAATCTACTATTTGAAATTGTGATTTTTTTCACTTTACATGTGACTATAATGATATGAACAAAATTTCATTTATAAGCAGAACTTAAAATAGACCATTTTCCCACATTTCATGATTCAAAGCAAGAAATCTTTGCTTTTAAATCATGCAAGTTTATAACACAAAAAAATACAACAAATACAGTTTCTGTGATGATGTATTATTAGAGGAAATCTTGTCAATCTTATAGAATAAATTATAGCCATATTGCTTTCATATTAGGCATTTGAACATTTAAAAATCATTAATTAATTGTATCTGATACATATTTATTTTGAATAGTATTTTTGACAACATAAACAATCTTATTTTTAATAATAGTAGAATGCTTATTTTTTTACTTTGATGGTGAATAAGTTCAAGAGTTCACTCTATTCATGTATTCTATTCTAGATTAGCATCTACCCTTCCTCTGATTCAATATTTGCCATAACTGGATTTGGTCAGTACCATTTTTATCCTGTTCTCATTCAAAGTATATACTCAAACTCCAATCATTTTGCATTATTTCTGACATACATTCTCAAATATCTATAGTATTAAAATAGAACTAACATGTAAAACTTTAAATATTTATTTAAGATTTTTAGTAATACTAATTAAACCTCAATAATTATGGGAACAGTTGAATGTTTTTATAGGATAGGAAATGAAATTATGTTATTCATCTTATGTGTTCACCCTCCAAAAAAATTAATATGTCTTAAATCAAGTAAAGAAAGGCATTTACAAAAGGAAGTAAGCTTACTCACCTGTTAAGATTGACAAGCATTAAAAGGCATAGGTGCCAGTTTCATATCTAATGGTGTTTTGGCATATTTTCTGACTCTACAGTTTGACCCATACATACTTTAATATTCAAATAATCTTTGAGTTATTATAGCTTTTCCAACTTAGAGTTCTTCCTGACAATTTATTAACATGCAGCCTTAACTGTGGTCAGATTTACTATGACTCCTGAAATATTAAATAAGACCCTGCCACACAAAGCAGCATCCAGTTAACATTAAAGCCTGGTGCTTCCCAAGCACTCATTTCAACTACAGAAAAATGCTAAACTGGTTCAAATAATCAAGTCTTTCTTGCAATTCTAGTGACCTAATGTCATGCAATGGAATTGTGTTCCAACTGCTATCAGCAAAATGTCTTCAGTTGTTTTAAAAAATACTGATATAGCAAATGTTATAACTGTTATCAGGAGTGCTCTGGGACATTTTTCTAAATTTATCAATTCTTCATCTTGTCATTTGTACTCATGTGAGAACAGAAAGACAGTTTCAGGGATACTATGGAGAAATATGCAATTTCCATGTCTAAGCCAAGTTTGAAGCTTTTCGTTTAGAACAAGGTTAATTTTAAACCTATTTACAAAGATTCAAAGTGCTCTTAAAATTAAATAAAAACATGATTCTTATTTTGTGTCAACTAATTTTTATTATTTTAATATGAAAACAAGTAATTCGTAGGCATGCTTTAAAAATTCAGTGAAAAGATTTTTTAAAAGGGGAAATCTCATTCTCTTACACTTAAGAAACAGAATATTAGAATTTGGTATATATCCAACCAGAATTTCCTAAAAATATATTGTCCAAAAGCATTGAATATTCTGTTTAGTAGATATACCTTTCTGTTCTACAGATTATCATTACAAATATTCTTTCACTGAATTTCCTTACATAGATTTATCTACCTATCTGATTATTATCTTAGGATATATACATACAATAAGAAAACCTGTCATAGTAAAAATATTTATACAAAAATCCAATTAAAATATTTAATATGGCTTTTTCTATTATCAGGTATTAATTACAGACAAAAATATTTTTAATCAATGAAAATATTTACCTAGATTTTCTTCATCATTCAACTGGAGGAAATTATATTTATACATAATTATTTCATTAAATATATATTCATATTAGATATAATGTATATGATATAATAATATAGCTATATATTACATATCTAAATATATATATTTAGATACATATATATCTCATATTTATGTTGCATGTTATATTTACATATATTTATATATGATCATATATATCTAAATATAATATAATTATATATAAATATAATTATATATCTATATATAATATAGATATTATATATAATAACATATAATATAGTCAATGACACTTTGTAAAATAAACTTTGGCAAGTTATTTAATCTATAATAAATTTATAACTGTTGAACAGGAAAATTGAAAAAATTTATAATGGGAGAAAATGACAAGTAAATGGCATTGCTTGAATTACTTTCATGATACAGTAAAAAAATAAATGCTCCCATATATGTTATTTTGTTCTAGTTTATCCTAACAGTTGCTATGTATACTACATGAGAAAACCATTAATATTATTTCTCTTTCCTAAAAGGACTAAATGACACAGTGATTTTAAATAATTACCCTATTTGACTTAATAAATTAATGGTAGAACAAAAACTCATATGTCTGTGACCCCAATTTCTATTCCCTTTATACTATTCTACAAATGTAATTTTAAGGTGTCTTTTTTTCACTATAATAATAAAGGATGCAGTAGTCTTTTTGATACAAAGAAACTGGGCCTTGAAATTGTAGACTATACTATTAAAGAGTAATGATAAAATTTCCAGAGTTCTGAAGGGCTACTCTAAGTAAAATACAATAATGATAATAACATTTCTCAAAGGATGTTGTGCAAGAGGAGAATTTATTTTTATTTAAGGAAACAGAAAATTGAAGCTCGAGAGCTAACACACATACATATACACACATGGGGGGGGGGGTATTATATTCCATACAAGTAAAATAAATGTCTTCCTTAAAATAATTTGGTGAGATTCAAGTTACAAATGATAATCAATTGATGTTCCCCAGGACTTAGAGAGCCTTTAAATTTTCAATATACTTTGAAATGTGCAAAATGAGGGAAATAATAAAGAATTTCATGAACTTGTATTAATAAGGAAGGTATATGTTCCATGCTATTGAGAACCTTTCTTTTTGAATGAATGAGGTTTGGCTATAATATCAGTCTAGCTTGCAATCTATGTGTACTACAATGTACGTGTACTAGAATGGAGAAAGGGCAGAGCCTTTAGAGTTACTACTGAATGCTAACTACAGATGATCAAGCATTAGCCACATAAGTTCCTGCTACAAAACTCCACTGAGCTCGCTATTCTACTTATTTGCCCTTATATCCATTAAAAGTAATTTGCATTTATTCAAGATGTATCTACCTGCTTCCAGTCTACACATCTTTTTTTCTCTATGCACTAATTTGTTTTCAACCTGATAACAATAAAAATGTTTTATTTTTTCTTTTGCTTTTATTTCCATCTTAATTCAAAAAATTCTTGTTCTGCTCATTCCACTGCTGAACCATATTTAAGTCTGTTATTAAAACTCATTCTTTCTGAGTTCTACTGCCCTGGATCTCTCTAAAGTCATATATTCTTCCATCCTGCTTTGACAAATAAATAAAATAATGTCAAATTCCATATAGCTTCAATAGACCCTTCTACCTAAATATTTAAGGTCTCCTAAAAAGCATGTAAAAGATTAAATATCATCTACCTAATTTTGTTAATATTGGATTAAAACTATAAAAAGTTGGAATAATTCTCTTTTAACACATAACCTTCATATACATAGATGTTGTCTTCCTTCATATTTACACACACACATATATATGTCTCTCTTAACCTAAAGCTCCGATACCAAGTAAAACCCATAAACATCACAAGTGCTATTTACCTGAAGAATGTGAAAGTATCAAAGAGACATTGGTGATTTTCATTCCTGGTGGAACCAAGACTATTTCCCATGCACAGTATGATATTTGGTTGAAGAGCAGTTTGGTTTGCCACAGAGTGGCTTTAGAAGTCTGGATTTTGCTCTCTGAGCCTTAGGGTATTAAGCAATATCATAGCTAATTAAGTAAACCTGTGAGTAGGACCTCCAAAGCAGAAGAAGTCATGATGTAGACTGAGGGGTGAAAAGGAGTTTCATAGCACCAATGGAGCAATAGGAAGTACATATATTACTCAGCATGACCCTTCGATTAGAACTACAGATGCCCAATAATTTATATCAGTTATGAGGGAACCGTCAGTCCAAAACCACAGTCAAGGCTCAAGGCATGGCAAATATCTCATTAAGGACAAGGGGATTGAAAAGGAATATATCCCTCCTTTTATGTAGTGGGCTTTGACTGAATGTGAGGCATAGAAGTAGAAACCCTGCAGACAATGACATTAAAATTGTATAATGTTAATTTTTATCTGGCTCTGCTACTATTCTTCATAGAAAAATTTATGCTCTGATTGATTGTTCTTTTCTTCTTTTTTTGTCTTATACCATCTAAAATGCTCAGAAATATTTCAAGTTGTAAATATTAGATGCAGATAGTTTACTGCAACTTTCACATATCCTTACTTTACTATTCAGATGTTGCTTTTGTATACTATTTACTTGCTTGTTAACTTGCTAGATATGACTATTGAGTGTTTAGGAAGACAAAAAAAAATTCAAATTAAGTGTATTTATATTAGGACTTATTTTTTCAAAATTGCACATGTCAAAGGGCTGCTGATACATTGAAAATGTAAGACATGTTTGCATGTTTAGTCTTGTTTTGAGGAGGAGTTGATGGATTTTCAGTAAAAATGAAAAACATGACTTTTTAGTTTGATATCTTTTTGTGTACTAAGAAGACATTAGATAATATGTCATTGTAAACCAGAAAAAAAAAAAACTACACAATTTAGCCATCAGGTTAAATACAATTATACACAATTAAGGAATCAACTAACTCACTATTGAGTCATAAGTGCAATAAACTTAGAAGTAAGAAATTATCGATAGTATGGTATTATATATGCTTGGAAATTTTTCTTGATTAGAAGTGCTATGGAGAAATAAAATATTTAGATGGGAAAATCTTTTATTTTCAAAGATGTATGCCCAATAAAATTAAAGGCAACAAATCCAAATTTAGAGGTCCAATTAACTGAAAATATAAAAGCTGAATATTTATGCATTGTATATTGTATACACCTAATATATATTAAGCTTCATACTATATATTGCTTCATATAATAATAATAGTATAGTATGTTCTTATAAGAAATAAACTAACTAGTCTAATGCCATACCTTCAATTGAACTGTAAGGAATTATTTTTACACTTGGACTCATCCAAATTTCATAACAAAGTTTCCAATAAATAAAATAATGTTGTTGTTTGATACAAGCACAGTTTCCCACATACTGTATGCAAAAATTAGATGATCATATTATAAGTAAATTCTTCTGGTTTTTGACATTTCCCTGAAATTCTTAAAGTCATGTTAATTTATAATTCTAAAACCAAACTATTGAGAGATATCTATATGCTTATTTTTGCCTTCAAGTTCTATGGATTTGACTATTAATTGACATGTTCTAGTATATGTGCTCTGCTATTTAACTTAGGTCAAATCTGATATTGAATTGTATTAAATATGCAACAAGTAAATAAGTATTAAAATAAATAGCACTGGCTCCTTATTATCATTTCCTGAAAACATATGTATAAAACACAATGCAACTTTCATCTTATTTATTTATTTATTTATTTATTTATATTTATTTATTTATTTATTTATTTTGAGCTGCGGCAATCTGCACATAGCTTAGTCTAAATAAATGCGTGCTATTCAAGTGATAATTTTACAAGCCTGTTTGGACTTACAATGAAGAGAAAGTACAATCCTCCAGGAAGTAAATCAGAAGGTCAAAATTTCATTTTTTCCTATTTATCATCATAATGATCATTTACTAAGGTACTCCAGATGAAGCATCATTCATAAAATTCTAGATTTGACTTAAATCATGAAATAGTTGTCATGCATTGCAGCAAAAATTCAAAGAAATAAGTAAATGTCTAGGTTTCTGAAATTATTTGCCTTTCAAGGGAGAAACTAGGTATCTAGAATAGTTATACAAACATTGTAGTAATACACTATTAATTTTGTTTAGCCTCTTTTCGCTGTGACTGCTGAAGCAAGTGGTAGAGGTATTCACCTTGCAGTAATCAGATTCTGCATAAGTCTGAAATAACTAGGTCAATGGTGCTTAGTGAATTTACTTTAAAGCTCAAATCACTGATTCTTTGAATAATAACTATTCAGAAAAGAAATACCCTTTAATTTAAATAAATATACATAAAATCAAGTTGTTGTTGTTGTTTCTAAATGACCTTAGTCAAGCTGCAACCTCTTCGTTTTTGTTCAAAAATGTGTACTCTATTACCTTTCTTTTTCCTCTGGTGTAAGATAAACATCAAAGTTGAATCCTGACAATAATTATATTTCATGACATTGGAGCGAATTTGTATTACCTGAGAGTAAGTTCTTGCGCAAAGAAAATTCAATGAAACTCAATAAAATACAATGGAAGTCCTATATTAACTTTAATGAAGCTCTCCTGGTGCTCAGATGCTTGGAGAGGTTTTCAAAGCAGGTAGTTGGATGTCAGTTGGGGTTTTCTCAATCCAGTCAGATTAAGCAAAGAACACTTGTGCACCATTATTAACACATACAATTTAGCAGAGTAACAGCCAGGCTTCGCTATTTCAAGGGTTGGTTGCTTACTGGTAGAATATCATTCCTGGGAGAATTCAGGACTTTTAATTATGCTGTGAATAGTTTACAGTATTGAGCTATGGAATGGAAATTAAACAGAGGACATTTCATTTGTGCATGCTAATTAAATCACAGACAGCAGCAAGTTAGAGATAGAAACCTCAGCAGATTCGCTTTGCCGACCATGTATGAAAATATTTTTTTCCTTCTTAATTTCAATTAGTAGCCCGCTGTGCTAAAATGAAATTGTGACAAAAATGGGCTGTTAAGGTTTACCTCTGTCCATAAAAACACCCACAGACTTTTACGCACATCATCAATATTCACAATTCCCAGGTAATGTTCCTCTACCTTTGCAAGTTTACATCTAATGGGTAGATCATGATTTCTGAAAAGTACAATTCACAGCTAACTTACAATATGGATATCATCCACCTTTCAAAATGTGCGTTATAACTTTTTTTGTTGTTGGGAACGATTGTAATTAGTACATTTTTCACTGAGTGAAGGAACTGTGAAAAGATTTTAGCTTTTATAATTAAAAGTGTAAAGCCAGAAGGAGCAGTTCAGTGCCTGCTTGACAGTGGCTTCCTTAGGGTACAGAATGCAAGACTCAGGAGGCAGAGAGGGGGCTCACCATGGTCCACCTGTTTTATATTTATCGCACACTCTGCATTCACTAAATTAATTGATTGATTAATTAATTTGGTTGTATGTATTACTGGGTATGATTTGGGAAGTTATGTTTTGAGTCTGAAAATGTTTGAGAATATTTCCACGTGAATTAATGGTAATTGTTTTTTGATGACATTTCATTTCAAAGTTTGCATGGGAGGTTTGGTTTCTGATGGTGGGGGAAATCTGCATATAAACAAAATGTAAGGAATAGAGCATTTGCACAAAGTAATCAAATTTAAACCAGACTGATGGAAATGTTATTTTCCAGAATTAGAAAGTACCAAAAATTTTCACAGAACTCTGAAAAATGTCAACTACGTTCAAAGAAAATTTTGGGTCACTCCTTTGCAGCATGTGATATGACACTGGAAATGAATCAATTAATTTGCTTCTGTTGTTGGTGTTGTTGTTTTGTTAGTAATAACTTATAAGTCAAAGCATGATCATTTACTGACCCTGCTTAATATCTTTAAGTCGATGTTTGTTGTTATTAGGATAAAGATAAGCATCTTTAACAAGGATAAAAGGGTTTTGGAAGATGCTGACTCTGGGACCTATATGATGCTTCCCTGTCATGGTCTCAGATCCATATTAATGTTCACATGGATTTGTTGTATCCCTTTATCTTTCCTTACACAAAACACAAACAAACAATCATTATTATCAATTATTTTTTTTCATTATTTTCAATCTAAAAATAAATTTTATTAACCCAGAGTTTCTTAAAAGTTGGTCTTCCAACTTACTTTCTTATTACAGACTTTGAAGACTGAATTATACTCATAGGAAGGAAAACAAATGGGTAGATCCTGATAAGTAGGTATGTATAGTCATGTTTTACAACAGCAGCAAAGGATGCAAACACATTTGTTCATCTTTTTCTTCAGATAGCTCCTGAATTAGAGTCTGCTATGCTTAATATATTTTTACACTGTTTTCAGTGTAACTTTGTGTTGCAAACTTTTGAAGCCTGATATGATTAAGAATATATATTTTTGCCATCTATTTAAATAATTTGCTTCATAAAATTTCTAAATTCTTTTTATTCTAAATCTGAAAATAAAATGTCATCATTGTCTCTCAGAAGATTCGGATTGCCAACCATGTATGGAGATATTTTTTCCTTCCTTAATTTCAATTAACAACCCACTGTGCGAAAATGAAGTTATGACAAAAGTGGGTTTTGAAGTTTACCTTGGTCCATAAAAATTCCAACATACTTTTACACATGTCAATATTCCTATTTAATCCCTTTGTTTGTCTTTGTAGTCTGGCAATTATATGTAGCTGTTTTTGCTTCTAATATTTCCTCTTTGCTTTGATACTTTAAATTTTGCTACATATATAGTACCAAAGTTTTCCATCTTCGCTCTTTGACAACGCATGAGTACTTTTAATAACATAAGATCACACATATATATATATTTCAATTTTCACAAATTTACTGACATTAATTTTCAAGTATTTTCCCTCATTATTTTAATCTAGTATCTTTCTGAGACACCTGTACCCTTTATGTTAAATTTCTATTTTTTCAAATCACTTATCTTTCTTTCATGGGTATCATCCATGAGATTTCTGATTCTGAGTTCATGATTTTCTATTAATTCTTCTGCTAAATCTGGTCCACGTGCTTTAGCTTTCATATTTTCTTTTACTCTCTCACATTTTCTTTTTCTCTCACATAGTCTTTTACATGTTTTTTTAATTTTTATAATATATTTATATAACTCATTATGATTACTATTACTATGAATAGATATCTTTATTAATACATTTGTTCTGAGATCATTTGTAATACTGTGCATTTTTTCTTTTCTTTCTAAAGTATATTTTGTAAGGAGTTGATACATATGCTCATTGTAAAATAATTACTACAATTAAGTTAATTAATATGTCCACTTACAGGCTGAATGTAATCTTTATCAAAATTCCACTTGTAATTTTGATAAAAAGAGGAAGGCTATCCTAAAGTATTTATTTAAAAACACATTAAATGCTAAGTAGACAAAACGACGTTGAGAAAGAAGAACAGTTTGGAGGCATCAGATTTTATATAAACTATAGTACAAAGCTGTAGCAATAAAAATAGTATAGTATTGGCATATGAACACACATGAACCAAATGAACAAAAGAAAGAGTCCAGATATATATGTCCATTCATATATGGAAAATGTATCTTTGAAAATGATGCCAAAAGTACACATAGAGAAAGGGCAATATAGTTGATAAATGGTTTTGAAAACTGGAAATGCACAATAATAAAATTTCTGGAGTGGAAGTGTTGGCATTTAATTAAGTCAATCTGGGTTTGGGACTTCTACAGAGCAAACTCATACCCGGTCCTGATTGAGCAACAAATTGTCTCCTCAGGTTCCCTGAATCCCACAAGGAAGGCCAAGTATGTCTTTTATGTTCCCATATAATTGATCTTATTTTTTCACTGTTGTTATTAAATACATAGTGCTTACTTTTACTATGCACAATTACTGTTCTAAGAGCTTTACGTCTATCCTGAAAACAGCTTATAAGACAGGAAATGCTATTGGCGTTCCTAATTTACACAGACAGAAACTGGGGCATAGAGTTTACTCAGATAGTAAAAGGTAGAACTGGATTCACACTTGGCCTGTACAGCCCAGGTGATCTTATGTGCTGATCTTAAATGAGAAGGGTACTTCTTCCATGGTCACTGCTTCTCTTGTAGATCTGTGTCTGTTTTATTTACCATCATATCCTTGATATCCTCAGTAGTGGGATCATGTCTAAGTTCTCAATAAAGAATAATCAGGGCAGACATACACATGGATAGTAGGTGCACGAGAAAGTGTTGAACATCAATAATCGTCAAGCACATCCAGTCTTAACTGTGGCATTCTAAGTTTGGGGTGATGCTGGAGGAAAAGAGGTGAAATAATTCACCAGAGAAAGTGGAGAACAGAAAAGGCAGATTAACTAAATACGATTCATTGAGATGAGCAACAGGTGAGACTGGAAAGGTCATTTGCCCCTAAGAACGATTTGGGGCTCTCCTTTATTACTTGCTTTTTGAACTTTTCATGACTGGTGGCATTTGGTCTCTGTCAGTTGTTAATGCTGAAACATTGGATTTTGAGGGCCATCCACACAGGGGGTGTTCTGTCTGATTCTGTTTGCTCTGTTTCCACAATTCTGGGAATTCTCTATAGGTCCTTGTTAGTCACATGCTCCTGTGGCCAGGTTCCCATGGCAACTTTATTGGGTTTTCTTTGTCATTTATTTTGTGTCTCTTGGCATTGTCTAGCTGAACAAAAAACAGAGAACAAATTTTAACTCTATTAAATGAGACCCAAGCACAAATGATAATGAGATAACACTTCACATCTGTGAAGATGATTATTATCAAAAGATAAAATAACAAAATAACGGCAAGGATATGGAGGAACGGGAAAATTGCATACTGTTAGAGGGAATGCAAACTGGTATAGGCTATGGGAAATAATATGTTGTTTCCTCAAGAAATTTAAAATAACTTCCATATGACCCAGCATTCCCACTTAAGAGTCAATGTGTGGAATATATATCCGCCTTCACATATATATAGTAGCATTATTCAAAAATAGCCAAGGTACTGAAACACTGTAAGTGTATATGAACAGATTAATGGATATAGAAAACACACACAAGGATATCATTCAGGAAGGAAGGAAATACTGTCATTTTAAATAATGTGGATGAAGCTGGAAAGCATTATGCCAAAAGAAGTGCCCAATAGAGAAAGACAAGTGCTTCATAAAATTAAAAATTAATAATGAAAAAGGGATGACTCCTAGAAATAGAGTCAAAGTGATGGTCAGGAACAGAGATAGTGGTGTGTGGGAGAAAAATAGGGAAAGGTAGGTAAAAGGCTACACATTTGCAATTATAAGATGAATAAGATGTGAGAATCTAGTGGGGAAAAAATAAAGCTGAAGTTTACCAAACAAAAATAATTTTGAAATGAATAAGACTTATCTGTTACACTTCTAGAAGAAAATGTAGAACACTCCTTTGCTCTTTTATTTTAAAGTAGAGAGACTATATATTTTGTGATTTCACTTTCCTCCAGGATGACAGGTTTCAAAGTCAAACAATCGGGATGGACTGAGGCTAAGCAGAGTTTAGGTCAGTCTTCAGAAGTTCAGGAAACAGGGAGATGTGTCTCAGTGATCTTGGGAAGGGAACCCATATTCATTTTGATAGTATGTTTTCCTAGGACACCTTACATTTTAGAGGACTGTGAGATGGAGAGAAATTGACCCAACATAACTTTGCATAGCACATGGGTAGAAAGAGATTAAAATAGACAGTAGTTCCAGTTAAGCTGTTTTTTAAAGGTCTTGTGAATCAAAAACAAGCAATGACTAGATCACAACATGTGATATAAAGTTATTATTTGTAAACTTGAAGACATTTAAGTAGATATACTTTATAAACAAGCATCACATTACGTCTAAAATATAATGTTAATCATGTTGAACTTTATTAACTGATGGTTTTATTTTAATGTCCTTTCACAACATATTCCCTACATTTTAAGTTTGAAGATATAGTTTTTCTGGAAACAAAATATGTATTTCATTTCAAAAATACATATTTCATTAAAAATACTAAGATTAATTTTTCTATGAAATTTCATATACTTTTGACTGTTTTTATTCACTAGTCATATACATTTTGAAAAGTATTAATACATTTTGAATTCTTATTCCTAACACTCTTTCTGTCTTTGAACAAACTGAGTAGTTTGAGAAGGTAAATTAGGAGATGTGTCAGTGCTTATTTAACTGCCATTCAACCTTAAGATTTGTTGATACATGGTTGTTTTGATTTTACTTAAGCATGTCATTAGGAAATAATGTGCTTCTACATATTCATTGCTACAACTGTCCTATCACAACAACTGGCTAGTGATTATGCCTAATAAATCTTTAATACAAATTGGCCAATTTATTTTTGCAAGTATCTCACTGGGGGGCCCCATAATCATTAAATGTGATATGCCGACCAAAAATGCCAAATATTTCTCCCAATAGAGTGCATACATTTCTTATTCTTTCTAGCTAATAGCATGTGTGAGCAATCTTGCCCTCTCAAATATGGTGGCATTTAAGCAGATCTGAAAGGTAGAACATGTATTTTATAGCAAGTCAAGGATTGTGAAATGTAATGGGAAAAGATTAGTGTGTCCAAAGGGCAGTGCAGAGAGTCAGGTATCTGAGTAGCATAAGATAAAGGGGAAGTTGGGGTGGGACAATGGGGTGAGTTGAAATATCATAATGTATATATAACTATAATGAAAAACAACTTTTCCAGTAACAGGTAAGAGACAACTTTGTAGTCATGGACTCTCTAAATTATGTGTTAACTTCTTACACAAAATTCATAGAAATCTCATATTTAGAATATTGTTTTATGATATACAGACATCATAACTAAAGTGTGAAAGGGAACAAAAATATAAAATGATGATAGATGCCTTTGATATCATTGAAGTTCTCAGAGAGAGATATGACTTGGCTTAATATTCTAATATGACCTCATTCGAATATTAAAGTATATGTTTAAATGGTCATCATGCATTCATGTTCTTCTTTTTAAGTTACCATGCACACATTATTTCATATATTTAAGAATTATTTATGATAGCATCTTTCCTCTGGAGAGCAAATGTTAAGGTTTGGGGACCATTAAGTGTAAACATATTATAAAATACCACTTTAGTGCTAGAAACCATGAAAATGACAATCACAAGATAATAACAAACTAATATGACCTAAACTTATTCTTAAATATTCTACCTGAGACTGTATCACTTAACTTTTACAATATAGTCATGGTTTAATGGAAAATTCCTCCTCTATCTGGGATCTTCTGAAGCTGGATGGAAGAAAAAAATTATAATCAAACAGAATAATAGGAGATGATACCCCAAACTACATTCTTCAAGTTCGAAAAAGGAGAAGCAGTCATTTTCCCTTCACCTAAGAAAAGGGAAAACAACTGAAAGAAGGGCAGAGCCTTTTTTAGCCTCTGGAAACTTCACTGCTCTTAAAATAATCTGTATCTTTAAATCATTTTCTACATTATCAGGAATGAGTGAAAAATTAAGAACTTGGAGGGAAGGAACAGTGTATAGCAAACTGAGCATTTGATGACTCTATTCAGATTGTAGTGCAAACTTTAGAAAAAAAAAATACACAGGCATACTACTACCCTCTATAGATTTTCAAGTCAGTTAGATTAAAAACCACAGCAATTCAAATATGACAATATTTTAAAAACTTTTTTTTTCCTGGAATGATCAAACTAACAGCTCAATGGGACTATTTTATCTCATTCTTTTTTTCACTGCCCAAACTAAATATAGTGATCTCCATATCTGGCATAAATGTAACAAAATATGTACATTTCAACAATGTCAAAGAAATCTATCAGTCTTTCCATAAATTTTTATATTTAACATCCAGTGACTCATGTCGACTGATTTTTGTCACGATGTATTATTAAATGTGCTAAAAATTAAAAGTGAAACTGTCAGAAAACTTCATGAGGCATTTAACATATGAGCTAATGTTTTCAATAAATATTTCCATGCATTCAGATTCACATCTTTACTTCTCTCAAATGAATGTCATTGGAAAGGACTTCATTAAAGCACTATGAAAATGATATTTACTGAGAGGAAAACATAATGATTAATGCATCGCTCTCTCGCGTATCACATTGGAACTGATGATCTTGCCACTAAAAGAATCTATAAACAATACTGCTTCAAATTATCTTCATTAATGAAACAGCACCCTCTATGTTCTAAAGTCTGCAAAAAGAGAGTAATATTAATCTTTGAATAGCTAATGAAATCTAGTTTCCATATCAGTTTTTATACATAAAGGTAAAGCTAACTTTTCATCCATGTTTATCAATTTATTTTATAGTCTGCTTCGATTAAAGGACTATTTTATAAGCAAAAAATAAAGATATAATTTTAAAAATCCACAGTTGCTAATTTCAGGGGAATAATTACTCTTAGTGCTTAAATATTGAGTAGAAGCAATGTTGAGTGGGAATATAGTACATATTCTAATACTGACTACTGATATATGTTTTCAAAGTAATATAAAGCATTTTCTCATGCACCATAAGCATAAATTATGGATTTCATTCATAAGGCAACTTTCTGAAAATCAAGAGGAATGTCTGACTGAATTATATAAAACCCTCTAAGGAAAGATGAAAATATTGTATTAAAAACAATTATCCATAAGAAAATCCTTGACCACCCCTCCCAATCCCTCCCCCCACACACACACCCTACACAACCTTTAGTATTTACAGACCTTGACTTTTTAGGGTAAAAGGTAAAAGGTAAAAAAGTAAAAGGTAAAAAAGTAAAAAGAAACCTGGTTTTGCTGAGAATTTGCTTCATAAAAGTACTCCTAAACACTCATTCATTTCTACAAGTTATTTAAAATGTGATCTTTTAAGTTATGTTAGCATTAATAATTTTCAGGCTATAAACACAAATATTAAATGAACAAAATGAATGCTTTTATTGAAGATTATAAAATAGTCTACAATTTTTTCTCCAAAACTATTAAACATGATTTATGTCACTGAAGTTTGATTGTGTATCATTTGAGATTAAAGAATAGACAAATTAAAACAAATGAATTTAGCAGAAAAAGTAAACATAAGGATATATTTTTAATGAATTTTGTCATTTACATGTATATATAACATTGGGGTTATGCTTTTAATTTTTCATATGTACATAGACATCACTAAACTGCCAGTGAACCTCCCTGAAAATGCTGTAACCCCCTCCTTCTTTCCCTTGTTTCCTTTGGTAACCAGTTTAGTTTCAAACTAGGTTTAGAAATTATTTTTTCTGTGCTGTCAGTATATTTTGTTGTTGTTTTTATTGTACATATATCCTGCAGAGTAATGAAACCATCTACTCTGTCACTCACTTTCTCATTTCACTTAGCATAACAACTCAAGTCCTATTCATTTTGTCTCCCAAGTCAGTTTAATTTTTTTCAAGTAGCTGAATAGTATTCCATTGAGTATATATTCCATAATTTCGTGATTCAGTCAACTGTCATTGGGAACTTAGTTTGGTTTCAGGACTAGGCAATTGTGTACAGTGCTGCTATGAACATAGAAAAAATACCAAATGGAGATATTGGCTGAAACTTATGGGAATTCCATTTATATATTTCTAAGTTATCTTTCTAACATTTTCTATAGATGCTGCAATAAACTGCATCCCCACCAGCAGTGGATGCCTTTTACATTTTCTCTACAATCTCGCCATTTATTATTTCCATTCTTTTTTCGATATAGGCCCTCCTCCAGGGGTGAGGTGATATGTCATTTTAGTTTGGAGTTTCATTCCATTATAATACATGATGTTGGACATTTTTTTATATACTTGTAGGACAATTGAATATCTTCTTCAGAAAAAAAATAAGTTTTTTGCTCATTGTTTATTAGATTTTCTCTTCATTGTTGTTGCTGCTGAATTATATAAGTACTTTTTTTCTATTTTTGGAGATTAGCCCCTTGTCTGATATATGATGTGCAAATATCTTTTTCTAATATGGATGTTACCTTTTTGTTTTTGTGACATAACCAGTTAATTAATTCTGAAAAATCATTTAACAGGATTTGACATCCATTTATGATAAAAAATTCTCAGCATAATAAAGATAAACAGAACTTTTCTTTCCACAACAAAAGGCATATATGACAAACTCATAATCAATACCATACCCAGTGGTTAAAAAGCTGAATGCATTTCTAACCATTCAGAAATGCATGGTTCAGGAACAATATAAAAATGCCCGTTGTCACAACTATTACCTAAAGCAATTTGCAGATTCAATGCAATGCATATAAAAATCTTATGACTTTTTTCAAGGAAATAGAGTGAGTAATTATAAAATCTGTGTGGAACCACAAAGGTAGCACCTAGCTAAAGCAATCCAGAGGGAAAAGATGAAAAACAAAAGTCTCACACTCCCTGACTTCTAACTTCTAACAGCAAGGATAACCAAGAGCATGGTATTAGAACAAGACAGAAACACAGACCAATGGAAAACAATAGAAATCCCAAGAGGTAAAGCAACTTTTGTTGTTAGATCCTAAGCACTTACATGGTCAGTCATGCCTCTAGCTTCCCCGCTTCTTCCTCTAGCTGATCTTTTATTAAAACAACTTATTGTTTATGTTGCAGCAGGAACCTTTACAAAGTCATCA
The DNA here is from genome assembly GCA_004024945.1 of Uropsilus gracilis. Lineage (NCBI taxonomy): Eukaryota > Metazoa > Chordata > Mammalia > Eulipotyphla > Talpidae > Uropsilus > Uropsilus gracilis. The sequence goes on along the minus strand of PVHY01014954.1, from coordinate 9,207 downwards.
ATCCTGATAATAAGTGACATGAGGGAAAGGACCCTTTTAGTGATAAATTCACTGGAGCTTCCAACCCAACACTAGCAATTCTTGAACGAGTATCACTCAGTGAATTAAAAACAAACAAACAAAAAACTGCTATTTGAATTCCCTTCAGTACTATAACATAAAATTTTTCATGTTCCATTATATGTCATTGCACACAGAAATCCCATCCTTTTAAACACTGTCCATTTAGCAAACCACCAGCTAGCTCAATCAGTAGAGCACGGAGCCCTTAAACTGTCACCATTCCTTCTTCACTGTGTTCCCCCCAAATGGACTCTTTTATCCAAAACATTGTACAGCTTTTATTCCCTCAAAGATTAAAAACAAGTTCCAAAAATAAAAGTATTTCTAGGAGAATGATAAAGTAATCATAGATGCATTTAATAAAAAAAAAAAACAGTTTATGTGATATAAAAACATTGTCATTGAACTTCAGTTATACAACCACCTGAGCTAGAAACTTAAACTTACAGTTCAATTTTTCTGACCCAGATCCAAAATAAGGAGAACATGAACAGAAGGTCAAGAAAAAGACAAAACTAGCAAGCTGACCATAGATCTGGGGTCAAAACAGGAGGGCAGGGAAGAACACAAGGGAATATGGTGCTGGTTCATATGATGATAGTACTATGGGGCCTACACCAGAGGGGGGAAACAAATTACTGTACAAAAATGAACAATAGTGGTTAAAAAAATTCAGAATTAGTGGTTTACTGTCCTGAGACTCACTTTCCTGATATATAGAATTGAGGTAAAATCACCTGGCAATATGACTGGAGGAGGTACAGAGCATGAACTGTCAAAACGAATAAAATACTGCTGTCATTATTTCAAAGTCTTTGCATTAAAAGTTATGTCATACAATGTTATTTTACTAGAGTTATTAACAAATAAGAGAATACCATTCACAAAACATAACAGGTATCTTTATAAGGCTGTTGTTTTCCTATTTAAAAAGATAATTAAGACTTGACCATGACTAATTACCTTAGAGACAGGTTTTCTGTCTCTATTGCAAATTAACTTGTGTCACACACAGTATACAAAAAGATGCATTAAATTAAATATTCAGTGTCTGGTAATCAATTCACCTTTGAAAAAAATACAAGCATGTGTAAGTATATCACTGATGCCTTTTGTAACTTTAATACAATTTTTTCACATATTTCTAGATGGACACTTCAAATATTTAACCCTTATTCAATTGAATTTACAGTTAAATATTGAGAGAAGCTAAAGGATGTTAAAATTCTCATGCTATTCACACTGCGTAGTTTAACAGGTTAACTGCAATTATTTATGAAATATTTCCCACATGTCAGACACAATTCCAGCACTGAGGATATAGCGCTAAGTAAATAATAAAAAGGGGAAATATCTCAATTCTATATGTCAAAAATCTGACTGGTGTTGACTGGGTGCTAGGCTAATGCCTTTCAATGTTGAAAGAAAAAACAAGAAATTGGCAGGGGTAGGTTCTTATTTGGAGTCTCTGAGAAGAAATCATCCCCAAGATCATTAATATTACTGACAGAGTTCATTTCCTTGAGATGTACAAATGGTAGAACTAAGGTATTTGTTTCCTTATCAGCTATCAGTGGAGGATGTCTCTTGTTTCTTGTGCTTACACTTTATATATGATTCATTCATTTTGCAAAGCCAGAAAATGCACATCAACTTCAAGTGATTTGCATATGTCTTTTCTTTCTATTACATGCCAGAGGAATATGTCTTTCCTTCTGTTGCAAGCCAGAGAAAACTGTGTTTTAAAGGACTTATATAATTGAGTCGATTACACGTGAAAGGAAGGATAATGTTTAAGGTCAACTGACTTGGAATTTTGATTGCGTCTCTAAAATCCTTTCATAGCAGTACTTATATTAGTATTTGATTAAGTAAACAGCTGATCGAAATCTAGGAAGAGGACATTTTTAAAAACTTGATAACTATAGCAGTTCAAACAATACTAAAAAAGTAAGTGAAACATGTATTATGCAAGATGATGATAAGAGTGATTAAAAAACAAAGCAGGTAGAGTTTTAATATGGAAATGTATTGTGACACGTGATACGGAAAAGTAATATTAGAAATATTATTAGAAAAATAATATGACAGTATATAGACTGAGCTATAAGACATATTCAGGAAGACCTGAGCTTTTGGAGGGGAGAGGTTAAAGCAAACATTAAAAACCATCAAAAAAATGGAATAAAGCTGAAAATATCAGAGGGGAAGGAAAGCGGGATCTTGGCAAGAGAATTTAGCATTTGATTACTCTAGTCTTAAGTGAAGAGCGGTTATACATTGGCCAAGGGAGAAACAGACATTTTATAATGTATATATTATTTGTATAATTTAAGAAAAGTACAAACTGAAGTTGTACTCATCTTTAGTTTCATCTTCTTCCTTAAACCTGAATGTGATATTTTCTACTCTAATGCCTCTTGTTATACTGATCATTAAAGTTGTAACACCACTCTGAGACTTGCAATTAGGATTCCCAAAGCAGATAAACTATCTCAATGCATAACAGGCAAGATAAATCATGTGAATGCAAACTCTATGTTTCTCATACTTCGGTGTTCCAAGCTAAAGTACTGACCAACTGAGCAAATAGCAACTTGCAAGAGATATTTAAAATGTAAATCCACTGATCTTCTAGCAGTTGCTTATTTTACAAAATCTTTCAGTCCATGTATTTACCTTAATATGACTAATTTCTTTATCAAAATGAAATAAATGACCTTCTATAGACCCCTCATTTTAAGATGTCTCATAGTCTTAGGATTTGCATTTCCCTTTGCTGCTAACTGGCTAATAAATCTAAATTATCCCTAACAGTTTTAGGTTGATGAGTCTTACCACACACGGTCAGCAGCAAGATTTAATCAGTTCTGAAGCTGACAGAGTTGAACTCTATGTTAGTGATCACATCTAGATTCTTCCTCCACTGAAGTAATCCTGTCCATGAGTGTGAAGGACGTTTTGTGCTGAATGCAAGCAGTTGGAGCTCATATATTCAGAGCCCTTGGTTTTAGATTTTCTTCAGTCCTGAAAAAAGAGCCCCCAGTCTGACAGTCATGGGTCAAATTTGCAAAAATATTCCTTTGTGAGGAATTTTCAAATCAGATATTTGTTATTAACCATCATCTTCAAAAGTCTATGTCTTTAACAAGGTTCAGCAAATGTCTTTCTGGGAAAAGCCAGACAGTGAGTATTTTTTACTCTGTTGCAACTACTCAAACTATAGTGCAGCATGAAGCCAAGAACAGACAATTAGTACATATGGTTGTTTTAATAATGCTTTAGTTACACAGACAGATGTTCATCTGGATTTAGCTACTGGTTGTGGTTTGCTACCTCTTGTTTCCAAGGTCAAGCTTACAGAGCAGGAGACAGAGGTCAGAAAAATTGACATCTCAACTAAATTAGAAGCTGACAGTTTCAAAATGTCGTGTCACACCAATGCCCTCTGGACAAATATTATTATATCATTTTACCTTTGCAAAACCTTCTGAGGACATTTCTCAGTATTGTCTTTGTGTTTCTGAGAGTATTTTATTAAGTTATCTCTGCCAGGAATGAAGGTTTGTTGGGCTACTCATTGGTAGTCAGTCATCCTTGGCCAGGTTCTGGAGACACAAAGTTTTGCAATTATATAACCCTTACTGATAATACAGTTTGGGGATTCTTTAAGTGTCTGTGTCCTTCCAGACTTCCAAGCTGCTTTCTTCATGTTTCATGCTACAATTCTAACTCATATGCAAATTTCTCTTCACCAAGGGTGATTTAGAATAGCTGTTGACAGAGAACTTTTGATATGAACAAGGTTGCTCCTTTGAGAGGCTTCATAAAATAAGCAATGGATATGATTTAATGTCTCCAGAGTTCAGGTTCTAATTAATAGATATGTAGGATCTATATAGAATCAATCTGAAAATATTCAAGACATTTTAAGAAGTGTTAATAGTAAGTGTTCTAAATGTTCTTCCTCAAAAGAGCACTGTAAGTAAATATTTTTTTCTGTAAAAGATATGTTAAATTTAGTAAATTAAGTTCATATTCTTAAACATGGTTTGTGAATAGGGATTTTAAAATATGTTTAAAGTTAATTTTATATTTTAGATAAACAGAAAGCTAGTTAAAAAATGTTGCCTATATAAATTTTAAAACAATCCTGTGTCTTCTTTCTAACTTCATCACAATTATTGCCAAGACCAATACCAAGGGGTTTTTCCTTTTCTGTACTTCTGAGAAATCTGTGATTTCAGGTCTTACATTTAAGCCTTTAATTCAATTCATCTTGAGGTTATTTGTTACTGCTATAACATATATGAACTGTTTCATTCTTTTTCAAGAAAAGATTAGTTTCTGTAACAATGTTTACTCAACTATCCGAAGATCAATTAAACCCCTAATTATTGGTTTATTTCTGGGCTTTCAAATACATTTCCTTGCTCTCTATGTCTTTTTGTATGTCAATGACATACTTTTTAAAGCATTATTATAACTTTGAAATAAGCATATATTGTGGTTCTTTTTCTTCATTCTTAGAATTGTTTTGATTATTTGAGGTCCTCTATGTTTTCATGCAAATTTTATTTTTTTCTATTTCTGTAAAAAATATCAACATCAAAATTCATATAACCTAAGTATATAGACAAATCTACATTTTCCCAAATGTATTCAACAGATACATAATATCAATTATAGAAAAAAATCACCACCATAATGAAATATTACCTCACACATCTAAGAATTTCTATTATCAAAAAGAAGATAAGTGAAATTTATACAATATAGATAGAAATGGGGGAAATATATTAAGTGAAATAAGTCAGAAAGAAAAAGATTAACACTGGGTGAGTTCATTCATATATGGAATATAAAAAAAAACAAAACAAAAAGACAGAGAATTTTTTTTTAAAAAAAGCAAATCCTCTGCAGTCATAGAAATTGAACTCCTAAATTGAGCCTATTAAAGAATGATGTTGGGATGAGTCACAAAACAGGGAGGATGTCCAGTGGTCTATGGTGGAGGAATATAGAGCTTTGGCAGTTGGTATAGTAACGCATATGTGAAAAGATGTAAACCTATCCCCGTAAGTTTTATAGAGTTCTTTAAACAGTATTGCCTCGTAAAAACTGTTACAAAGAAAAAAGCAGTGGCAAAGAAACGAATATATGGGGGGAAATGATATTGGTACATCTACAGAAAAATAATGTACTTCAAAATAAAATATCACTAGTCTGAGCAATTATTAATCAAGATAATACACAAATTTCATACCTAACCATGTCTATAACAGGGTATTAGATGCTGAACTTTCTGAAATTTCCTTATGACAGCAAAATTTCTCAAATGTCTAATCAAAAGAGTAGAGTTGCTTGATATTGAGTGGTGTAAGGTTTGGGATAGCAAAGTGGCATGAGGAAATTTTCACAAGAGATAGAAATCAAATTTTGAGAAATATTTTAGTTGCATCATGTATGCAGTTGTCAAAAGTCATTAAGATTGCATTTAAGATGTAAATTTTACTCAACTTATCTATCTTTCTTTCTTTTTTTTTTTTTTTGAGACTAGATCTCACTATCTCACTATTTTTGCCTATGGAACCGCAGGATCACGTTGCCCGGGTACCACAGACTCAAGCAATCCCCAGCCTCAACTTCCCAGGTAGCTGGAATTACAGGACTCAACTTATCTTAATGGCAGTAATCATTCATTAGATAACTATAAACACCTGTGATATAAGGCCCAACCTTTTACTACATTCATACACCACCCCTCAAGTCCAGTTGATTTTCTTCACATTTTCTTTTTCTGTTGCTATTGCAGACTCCTTGGGAAAATGCCAACTTTAGAAATCTCTCTTGCTTTATCAGTTGTATATGAATTTGTCCACAATAATACAGCACATCACTTCTACTTCCATGTTTTAGTGAGACCAGTGAAAAAAGAAGCATTAAGATAAATGAGAAGTTGAAGTCGATTTTCATGTAGCATTTAAATCAGACTATATATATTTGGGAACTTCATGGGAATCAGGAAGATATAAAATGGCATTTAGGTAACAAAGAGGCTCACACTAAGAATGAACAGTCCTAGTCAGAGTCCACAGGGTTGATAATGAGAAGTAATTGTTTTCAGTTTTTTAAAAAAAACTGAAGATAGGGGATAAACAATGCCATATAAATTAATTTCTTCTGAAAAAAATCTCAAATTCAATTATATAATTCAATCAGTAGGATTTCAATAAAAATATCAACAAAACACTATAAAACATGAACTGAAACACTGAAAGAAAATGTAGTCATATAAAGAGAAACAAATTATATGAATTGCAAACATTAAAGTTGAAATTTCATTGTAATCTTTTACTTGTAGAAAATTTTACTTTACCTCTCATCAAGTATAAAGTAAGAACAAAATATATATTATTTATTTAAGAAGTCATATAAAATGCAAGATATTACAAAACCTCTCCATATATACAACATAACTATAAAACACAAGATCTTTAATGCAAGAAAGTAAAAATATTCACAAATGAAAGTCATTTTTGTTTAACACTATTTAAAAAAATACTTTTAATTTATAAATGTTCAGAGTACAACAAAACAGGATAGTTAATGGTACAGAAACAACATTCACCTCTATCCATTTTGTTTACATTCCCTTTTTCATAAAATGATGTGACTACCTACATCTAATGACTTCATAAATAGTGGCAATCAATAGTAATGTCCTTTGAAATCAAGTCAATGCAGATATATGAACCTCTTTATTCATTCTTAAGGAATGAAAATCTATTTCATGAAAAAATAATTTATTTCCAAAGAAAACAGTGGCTAAGTACTTCGACTAGCTTGCCAGGCTTGTCTTTGTTCACCTGGAGTGTCTCTGGGCAGCGCCAGGTTGCTTAGGTTAACAGTGGGACTTAGAGCGGGTGCTTGTGCCACGTGATACTAAGTTGAACACTTTACAAGCTGGAGACTGAGTAATGAATGTGAACGATGCAGGAGTCCATACATATCTGCATGTCCCCATTAAAGATCAGTAACCAAGACTAGGTATATGTCCCTCACTGTCACACACCATGAAACTGCACTGAGAGAAAACAACTGAAATTCAGCCCCCTCTGTCCTGAGCCATGCCATGTACTACTTAGTGTCACCAAGTTCAACCAAAAGAGCAACACTCTAATATGCATAGCAATGATAGTGACAAAAGAAAAAAAGTAATTAATACGTGATTGGGATCCAGATATACAAATGAAAAACATCCTATATTTGGACTTTCTTTTGGTTGTTGCTGTTTACATTTGTTTATTATTATTGTTATTATTATTATTATTATTACCATTATTAAAATTTATATCATTGTTCATTGTTGTACAATATTTGATTTCTCCCCTCAGGTGTAGTCCCCATAATTCTTCCATTTCCATATTACCTGTGAAGCATCACCATAATCCCTTATGCTCTTCCCTCCCCTATTTGACAATCTTTCTTCTCCCTCCCCTGCTGTAAGTCTGATTTAGGCATAGCTCAGCTTTCTTATCAGCTTGCTCAGATGAGGGGAAAAAAGGGGAGAGAAAGGAGAGCCCACAAAATGTCCAATAACTGTCAAAAGTATTTCTGTGGAAAATAGTAAACACTGTCATTTAAAGTATTCACAGATTTTCACTGATGCAATCTGTGACAATAATATTAAGAAATGTTTTTATTTGCATTTGATATGTATTCTGATCACTTGACATGTCTTGAGGCATCATTGTAAGTTCCTTGCATGAACTCTTCATTTAATCAACAATAAATTTGCCAGGGAAATAGTTCATAATCCTCATTTTACAAATGGTAAAACGGGAACATTGAGTGGTTAAGTAAGTTACTGAGATACAGAATTAAAATCAAAGAATATATACATTCACATTACAGACTATAAATTCCTAACTAACCTTATTTTGCATTTTAGGCAGGCAAATCAATATTTCCCCCCAAATACTTTCTTGTAGGATCTTACAAAGTATGCTTAGTCAATATGACCCTGTCTTGGGTTACATTATATTTCACCTTTCTCTTTTTTGTCATCTCCTTCACTTCAAATCTCAAATACAGTTTGAATTTGTCAAATCCCCTTGAGAGACATGGCCTCACTGACATTGACTCAACTTGATTAGAGTTGAATTAAAAATTAAATTAAGCATTCAAAAATGGAGTCTTTGTGAGAGTTACAAATATTGCTCTGGTCTCTGATTATTCAGTTTTCTTGAGAATGAACATTATGGTAATGTTAAATATGCTTTTGTGGAAAAAGCAAACAAAAATAAACATGTGCCCATAGATGATTACTTCTAATATATGACAAGGATCTTATTTAAAATTGAGGCAATATTAGAAAATAAGTGTGGGAAACACTGAGACCAAAACATTAGAATTGTATGTGAAGTGAAATATAACATATTTATATATTAATATATAAATATACATGTAATTAACGTTTCAGTTTCTTTATGAAGAATTATTTTATGGGTTGCACCAAGTTGCATAAGATACAACTTTTCAATGATCATGTACTCAGAGTTGATTCTGAATAGCCTAATTTGTCTGCTTAAATTATCAAGCATTAAAATTGAATTTAAATAATTTAGTATTGAATATGTATAAACATTAAGGGAGGAAAGAGTAGCTATTTTTATCATCACCAAGAAATTAGAGCCAGAATCTAAATACCCTAAAAATCCTGCATTGACCAAGATAATATTCAAAGTTGAGATAGAAGCATATTTTTAAAGCTCACAAAGATTTAGATATTAATTTCATAAAATCCTGTGAGGCTCCCTGAACATCTTAAACATACATGAATCATATTTTATACTGAATAGTCTAAATAATATGATCACTCCTAATTCTACTACCAGTAACTTTATGTTTTAAATGTCACCTATTGCAGACAACATTCTGTAAAAGATGCATTACAGATTTTTCTCATTTTAAGTAGGAAAGCAGGTGTTTACACTAACTGAATACCTGTAATCTTAAGTCTTTTGTGGATACATTGAGGCCAGAAGGAAAATCTCAAATTTTGCAGAAATTCTGTTATGTCTCTTTATTATCACTCAAACAGACTTGCATATATTATTTTAAATGAATAATCTAATTTTT
>PVHY01014953.1:0-28131 GCA_004024945.1 Uropsilus gracilis | reverse complement strand
TTGAGGCTTGAGGGGGTCGCTTGAGTCTGTGGTACCCCGGGCAACGAGAGCCTGTGATTCCACGGGCAAAATAGTGAGACCTAGTCTCAAAAAAAAAAAAAAATGGTGTTATCTCACAGTTTCTGTGACTCGGGGATCCAGACTTGGCTTAATTGGGTCCTTGACAAAGACTCTCTGTGAGGTCAAGGTCCAGCAGCAGTTGGAACCCCAGATTCCCCTGGAGGCTCACCTGGAGGAGGAAAACCCCTTTGAGCTCACTTCTGTGGCAGGCCCTGGTCCCTCATCACAAGGGCCTCTCCAGAGGACTACCTTATAAGAGACCAACATCACCCAGGTGAGCAACATGAGCTACTGTGAGAAAGAGAACCCAAGGTGGAAACATGACCTCTTCCAATCTGGAAAGTGACATTCATCACTTCTGCTGCAGGCTGTTTATTAGAAGGAATCAATGGCTGGGCACGGTGGCTCATGCCTGTAAGCTTCAGCCTATGAAGTGGCCGTGGCTAGGGATTGCGGTTCAAGTTCCACCTGGGGCCCGTAGGGAGACCTAGTTCTAAAAAAAATAGCTGGGTGTGGTGGCGCGCGCCTGTAATCCCATCTACCTGGGAAGCTGAGGATGGGGATTGCTTGATTCTGTGGTACCCCAGGCAACAGTAGCCTGTGGTTCCACGGGCAAAAATAGCATGACCTAGTCTCAAATACAAACAAACAAACAAGCAAAAAAAAAAAAAAGAAGAAGAAGGAATCAACCCATCCAGTCCATACTCAGTATGAGAACACCAGGAGGCAAGGATCACTGGCAGGCCGCTTACAGGCTGCCTACTACAGGCAAGTGAATATTCTGGTAGACAACACTGAGAACAGTCATCATTTTAGCCCCCATGCACTGAACACTTGCTACGAATCAGGGGTGATATTAGGCCCTCATGTTCATCATCTCACCCCATTTCATTTAATCACTCAAGCTGAATCGGGAATCAGGCTCAGTGAGCTGCTGAGAACAGAATACCAAATGAAGTAGATAGACTTCCTCCTCTTAAAGAGCTGGTGTCTACATCTGAGCCCTGTGAAGAAGCAGGGCTCATTGTGAGGGGTGGGGGGGAGTTGGGCGGGGTGGGTGGCACGTCTGCCACAGTCTCCTCTGGGTCTGCCATCAACATGAGAGCCCTAATCAAGAGTAATATCTTAAGACAATAACCATCCACAGAAACCAAACGAGTGAGATACTGGTGGAAAGTCCCTTAAAATGTGCCACCCGGGCAGGACTCAAGGGGTACAAGGCGAGCATCACACGTACTGAACTGGGAGAACCAACAAAATATGATGGCTACAATGTCACTGAGGATCTGGGAACAAAAACCTGGCACAGAGAAGCTGTCAATAAGGGCACTGCACACCCTCTTTGTTTAGAGGGAAGATATCGCTGAAGCTGGGCATGGTGGCTCGTGCCTGTAAGCTACAGCCTATGAAGCAGCTGGGCCTAAGGATTGCGGTCTGAGTCCTGCTCGGGACAACACAGCGAGACCTAGCCCCAAATAACTGGGTGTGGTGGCGCACGCCTGTAATCCCAGCTACCTGGGAAGCTGAAGCAGGGGATTGCTTGAGTCTGTGGTACCGCGGGCAACAGTAGCCTGCAGTTCCATGGGCAAAAATAGCGAGACCTAGCCTAAAAAAAAAAAAAGAGGTTTGTCTAATGGCCACTTAGACAAAGCCCCAAGGGAGGAGACCTACCATCAGCTGATGGCTGTCTCTTCAAGGATCTGCTCTTCCAAAACATACAGCGGAGTCATGCCCCCAGAGCCAAAGACCTGAAGCATGACTGAAGGAGCAACAAAATGTGGCACAAACTGCGGAGATGAGACCCACCAAGACCAAAGGTGCTCCAAAAGCAGTACAGGAATGATAAACAGCACGTTCTACCAAGTCCCGGGAAATTGCACCCTCACCAAGGATGAGGAAATGGATCAAGAAAAAAAAAGACTAAAGGGCTAAACATGGACAAACAAAAAGAAAGGAGGCAAAGTGACCAGGGGAGATGTGGTGTGGGGGGTTATTTCCATGGGGATTAGCAGTTATACAATCATATATTGTAAAATATGCAAAAATTAAAAAGATAATCTTTTATTGTTTGAAAAAAAAAAAAAGAGCTGGTGTCCAGAGGTACACTTTGTTTCATTTTATGAAGCAGGAAAAGAGAAGCCACACAGTAAGTGACTGAGCTAGGAGGCCAAAGCTAGCTGTTGTGACTTCAAGGTTACTAGTTTTTGTGAAGATAGCACATTTCTGAATCTACAAAAGGTGCTAGCCTAAGGTTTGTGAGGAAAGAACAAGCCACAAAGAATATATAATGTATATATATATACACATGTGTATATATAATCTCATTTATATATAATAATGTACTATGTATGTAATTCCATTTATAAAAAATTAAAAAACCGGGGCTTGTTTAGCAATGTACAAATAGCAATAATACTAAAGGAGATGATTTCCACATGTTAGGATGTGACCACCTTTGGGAGGAGGGGAGTATATGGGCGATGGTGGAGAAGCAGGAAGCTTCGGGAAGCCTCTTCTAGATGGTGGTTATATGGGTGTGTAGGTTGTAAACTACACACATGCTTTATTTACTCTGCATGTAGGATTAATTTCACACTAAGTTAAAGTAAAAACTATGTGTTAAGTGGGATGCTATTTGCTAGACACAGACACCTGTGATGGTAGGCCAAGAATTCTTTTTCAGAGACATAAGGGGCATAAGGTCTTTTTGCCCTGGGCAAGTCTTTCATGCAGATGGATCCCCAGCTTGGTTTACCACTATGTTCTTGATGTGTGTACACCCAAAATAAATTCTGGGGAGGACAGCGCTGGCTGAGCTCATTTTGCCATTTGATAACGAGTCTGAGCAAGTTGTCTTTCTATTCCCGAAAGGGCTGCTGAAGAATGAAACCTGATTCACATTGTAACAATAGCCGCTTAGAGCTTTACAAAGCATAGAGCAATTGTACAAAAGTGCAAGGGAAAGTTCACTTCCAGGGAACCTCAGATTAATTAGGCTTTAATTTATTTCCTTTCAGACCCCTTCAAAAAAGCAAAAGGTACTTTCCAGTGGGGTTCTGAGACTACAAAGCCAGAGTAGATGAAAATACATGAGAAGGATTGGGAAGCCAGCCTCTGGCTACCTGGAGGAGGCTGGGAGATGACCTATCTATGGGAATTTTGAGTTTGTTCTATCCAGTCCCACTGGAGTCAAGATGAGCTCTCATTTTGAGTTATCCACCCTCTCGTTGCCACAGGGCTCATGACGATGTATTGCATCTAGACTTGGGGAGAGTTACCTGTACCTGAGGCAGGTTCACATGGACCTCAGGTGTTTTTTAGCAAGGTCCAGAACGCATCCTTCATAGGGATGTAATCAGAAGGGGATCAAGAAAGTAGGAGGGGCCGGCACGGTGGCTCGTGCTTGTAAGCTTCAGCCTATGACGCCCCTGGGGCTAGGGATCGCGGTTCGAGTCCCGCCTGGGGCCTGTAACAAGACCTAGTTCCAAAAAAAATAGCTGGGCATGGTGGTACGCGCCTGTAATCCCAGCTACCTGGGTAGCTGAGGCTGGGGATTACTTGAGTTTGTGGTACCCCAGGCAACGAGAGCCTGCGGTTCCACGGGCAAAAATAGCAAGACCTAGTCTCAAAAAAAAAAGAAAGTAGGAGGATTAGGCTTGACATAACAAGCACTGTATGCCTGTTGAGTTCGAATTTCAGATAAACAATGAGTGCAAATAGGATGTTTATTGCAGCACTATTTACAATGCCAGCATATGGAAACAACCCAAATGACCCAAAACAGACAAATGAGTCAGAAAGTAGTGGTATATGTACACAATAGAATATTGTTCATCAATCAAAAAAAAAGACAAACTTATGTCATTCACAGCAACATGGATGGAGCTAGAAGGACTCATGTTAGTGGAGATAAACCAGAAAGAAAGAGAGAAACACTTACATGATGCTCTCACTTATATGAGGAATATAGGGAAAACAGGCAAATGGACAAGAAAAATCTAAAACTGTCCATAGAATCAAAGCATAGAGCAAGAGAGAGGAGGAGGGTAAAATTGGGGGAAGGATGGGCACAAGAGATTAAAGATGGTTCATGGGAGAACCTCAGGGAAGACAATGATGTAAAAAAAAATATATATATATATATAAATAAAATAATTTAAAAACCAAAAAGCAATGAGTGTAAGTATGCCTCAAGTATTGTATTTACACTAAAGAAAATTATTGATTGCTCTCCTGAAATTTGAGTTCAACTAATTAACTGAGCACCCTACTTTTTTTTTAATTTCCTAATCAAGGAAGGAGAGTAACCTGAGTTTAGCAAAGGAAAGACAAAATAGGGGCAAGCAGGGTATCCCTGAGCTCCGTGAGGGACCAGCAGTAGATCCTATTTGCCTGATCTGCTAGTCATCACCATCTCTCCCCTTCTCTAACCCTTGGAGATTTCCACCTACTATGCAGACTGTGCATCTGCTCTGGACTAGATATTTGATATCATGAAGAATTTAGTATTAATTATGTTATATGAGCATGACATTATGGTTGAGATTTTTTTTTTAAGGAGGTTTTGTTTCTTGGAGATGTACAGTAAAATATTTATAAATAAAATTTATATTTGTAGGGCTAGGCACGGTGGCTTATGCCTGTAAGCTTCAACCTATGAAGCGGCCGGGGCTAGGGATCGCGGTTTGAGTCCTGCCTGGGGCCCGTAGCGAGACCTAGTTCCAAAAAAATAGCTGGGCGTGGTGGTGCGCGCCTGTAATTCCAGCTACCTGGGAAGCTGAGGCTGGGGATTGCTTGAGTCCGTGGTACCCCGGGCAACGAGAGCCTGCGTTTCCATGGGCAAAAATAGCGAGACCTGAAAAAAAATTATATTTGTAAATAAAAATTAAAATATTTATTTGCTTTAAAATAATGAGAGGGAAGTACATCTTGTCCAAGGAAAGGCAGGTCGGGACTGCTTGGTCCTAGCAGCAGAGGGAGGAGTGGACTGCAAAAGCAAATTTGGAGGAGGATGGACATGTTCAGTATTTTGATTATGGTGGTGGTTTCAAGGTTGTATGTATATATCTGAAATCTCATCAAATTATCCAATAACATGAATGGAGTTTACTGTACATAAATTTCACCTTAACAAAGGCAAAGCTTCGATAAAACATTTCCTCAATAAAAATACTAGTTGAAAAACTAAACTACAGAAGGGGAATTGGATGGGAGCTGGCTGTGGGTGGGCATTGGTGGGTCAGGGTGGGCTTACATGTCGACTTTATCACACCACCCACCTATTCTTAGAACTGTCTATGTTCAAAGCTCTCCATGACAAGACATTTCTTAAGGGAAAAAGAAGAAAACTCCCAAATTAGAATTTTGGGAATTTCTCAATAGAGGAGAGTTGCTGAAAAAATAATCGAAATTAAAGTTGAATCGGATAATAGAGTATCACAGGAGAGAAAGGACAGGGGTGGTAGCTGGCACTGTGGTGGTAATCCTTTTGCAATTTATAAAATCAACATGTTGCGGCCGGGCATGGTGGCTCGTGCCTGTAAGCTTCAGTCTATGAAGCCGCCGGGGCTAGGGATCGCGGTTCGAGTCCCGCCTGGGGCCCGTAGCGAGACCTAGTTCCAAAAAAATAGCTGGGCGTGGTGGCGCATGCCTGTAATCCCAGCTACCTGGGAAGCTGAGGCTGGGGATTGCTTGAGTCTGTGGTACCCCGGGCAACGAGAGCCTGCGGTTCCATGGGCAAAAATAGCGAGACCTAATCTCAAAACAAAACAAAACAAAAAAAACAACATGCTGCACACCTTAAATTTGCACACTGTTATGTGTCAATTTTATCTCAAAAGAGCAGGGGAAGTAGGGGAGGCAAAGGAAGATCACCAAGTTGTGAAAAGACATGAAGATGCCATGAATGCCCCTTGCTAAAAGAGTGCAGTCTGCCTGGGTATAATACATTCTGTATGATTCTAACTTTATCACATTCTGGAAAAGGCAAAACTATAAAAGCAGGGAGAAAAGATCAGGGGCTGGGGGAAGGAGAAGAATGATATATAAATGGCACACAAGGGATTTTTAGCATAAAACAATTCTCTCTGATAGTGTATGTGATGTTAGGGATTGTCGAAGTCCATAGAATTGTATGGCACAAAGAATGAGACTTAATATAAACTATGGGCCTTAATTTATAATAATATGCCATAATTATCCATTCATTATTTGTAACAAATATACCACGCTAACGCAAGACATTAATAATGGGGGAATATGTGAGGAGATGTGAATGGGGATTCTGGGCTTTCTGCTCAATTTTCCTGTAAAGCTAATACAGCTCTAAAAAATAAAGTCTGAAATAAAGAAAGGCTGCTCATTTTTAAAAAGATAAGGAAAACAGAAAAAAATCCAAATTAGATGTTGGCTAATTTTTCAATAAGGGAGAGTTACTGAAAAAAAAAATCACTGAAATCACATTTGGTTGAGATAACTATGAATAACTGAAAGAAAATTACTATCACCTAGGAGAATTTTACATTCAGATTTCCTCTGACTCCAAGTTTTGATTGCACAAGAACAAGAAACATGGAAATTCTGAAGACAGACAAAAACAGGCAACGTTATTCCTCTGCAGGCATGCCCTCCACTCTTTCTTTTCTAATGAAACCATCCTGTAGGTGCAGTCTTTGTTCTCTGGTTTCACAGGAGGGGGTGTGACTCATATTCACAAAGGGTGCGGTGTGCAAGGAGCGCCTCTGGAAATCTGATGAAAGGGGAAACTTTAGAATTAATAAGCTATACTTACAAACACTGCCCATACATAGGCTTGGGAATTGATTCTGTGGAGGTTAGGATCCAGTGCTGTTAGAAGACCTCATGCCTTCCTGCTTCCCACACAACACACACACACACACACACACACACACACACACAGTGACTTAGGTTTTATTGCTTCTCAACCGTTGGGGAGGAACTTCCTGCCAAGTACCGGGAAGACTCACCCAGTTTCTGGCTCTGGCTGGACTTGAAAGTGAAAGGTTCTCACTGAACTCAGCAGCTTGGGGGGAACCAAGCTACCTGTCAGAAGGAAGAACAGGTCCCGTCTAACTCAAGGGTGCTCCCAAGTGGCTGAGGACCAGCAGTGGACCTCAGGGAGAGGCTAGAAGTGTAAGCCAAACTGTCAGTAAATGTAGACTTCCAGGGTACAGAATCCTTGACTGTTATTTCCACTGGCGGGCTAGATGTGCCATCATCACATCAGCCAGGAGGTAAGAGCAACTGATCACTGTAACCATGTTCACTCACACAACCTGTACCAGGCACTCGGCTATTTAATCTTCACTACAATCACTATAGGCTATGTTTGTAGTCCTACTTTATAGACAAAGAGATATGGAGGCACAAAGAGATGAAGTAACTTGTCCAGATTACAAAATCACTAAGTGAAAGAACTGAGATTTTAGTCTGAGCCCCTGAATCAGGAAAAGCCTCTCTTTTTAAACACTACACTAATGAGAAAGGCAAAAAGACTGAGGCAGGGGAGGCAGGGGTGTTTCTTAAATGGTGACAGTGGCTTCAGCCATTATAACTTCATAGTCAGAGAAGGGCCTATTACAAAGAGAGAACCTAAGTGGGGGCGGGACAAGCAGCTATGGTGAGAAAACTTTCCAAGGTTGGGGTCTGTGGTCTCTGTGCCTCCAGGACCCAGCACAAAGATGGACATTTTTCTGATCTCACTCACTTAGGTTTTCCTTCTTTTGATCTTAGGTTGTTCTCTCCCCCCCCTCCCCAACCCTCTCTCCACTCCCCTCCCCTCCCTCTGCTCCCCCCCTTCCACTCCCCTTCTCCCCCCACACATATGCAAACACCCATACACATCCATGGTGTGATGATCTGCTCAATTATACTTACATTTGTTTTGTATACCTTTTGATGGTCACTGTGGATCTATCCATATTTCTAAAGGATTATTAGAAGGATCTATGATGCTAATCAGAAGTCTTATCAAATACCTGACAGCAGAGAGAACTGGGATTCTATCTACCATGCCACTTAAGGCACTCAATCTCTCTGAAACTTTATTTCTTTATTGTGAAATGGGAATAATGATAACTATCTTGCAAAGTCACTTTAATGATTAAATAATACAATGAATTATTCAATGAAGCTCTTGGCACATAAAGTACTATATGCTGAGTGTTTATTCTCAATAATAATAAAACATAGCAAAAATATAGTAGAAACTTCAAAGTCAAGAAAATACATTCATAATTTTACAGGTTAAAAAGGTAAATTGTCAAGCATTTACAACACAATCTTATTTTTATTTAAGCACACACACAACTGGAAGGATATACCCCAAAATTTAGCAGTGAAAGTATGGCTAGAATTACAGATGGTTTTTTGTTTGATAACAATTTATTTTGCTCATCTGCAGTTGGCTGTATATTCTTTTTTTTTTTTTTTTTGAACTAGGTCTCGCTACGGGCCCCAGGCAGGACTCGAACCGCGATCCCTAGCCCCGGCCGCTTCATAGACTGAAGCTTACAAGCACGAGCCACCGTGCCCGGCCTGGCTATATATTCTTTCACTCACCTATGATTTCTGCAGTTTGTATAATAGTCACTACTTACATAAGAAGAAGTGTCACTATAAAAGAAAAAGACTCATTTTTCTGGGATACCTAGCAAATCTTACTGACTAGAGAGGCCTAAAGCACTAGGCTTCTTGGTTGGCTCTAGGTACCCTATGTTTTGTTTGGTTGTTACCCCCCCCCTTTCTCCTTCCCCTCCCCCCAACCCTGGCACTATCTCTGCTGAAAGAAACAAAGTCCTCTGGGAAATCCTTCAAACCCTGTACATCCAAAAACCTGGAGTGGTATGTCCCTTACCTGAATGCGGGCACAGCTTTCCACTAAATTCTTTGCAGCTATTCTCGAGGCTCTGTGATAATAGAAAGAAACAGTGGTATGAACCTTAAGGAAATCTTCCAAGCTATTAGTGATGTAACTCAGAAAGTTATCATCTACAATCTTTGGTTTTTCTGTTTTGGGGCCAGCAGACACCCTCTGCTAACAACTGAAATGAGCCTACACTTCACAGTTCAGGGTTGGGATGGGAGGGGTGGTGAGGGGCTGGTTCACAGAGGAGATGAACAACTTGACTGATTAACATATGACAGCCTTAAGCTGGGCACGGTGGCCCGTGCCTGTATGCTTCAGCCTATGAAGCGGCTGGGGCTGGGGATCGCGGTTCGAGTCCCGCTTGGGGCAACACAGTGAGACCTAGTCCCAAAAAATAGCTGGGTGTGGTGGTGCATGCCTGTAATCCCAGCTACCTGGGAAGCTGAGGCTGGGGATTGCTTGAGTCTGTGGTACCCCAGGGTACGTGAGCCTGCGGTTCCACAGGCAAAAATAGCGAGACCTAGTCTAAAAAAAAAAAAACACAAAAAAACATGTGACATCCTTAACTCTACACAGTCATGAATTCACACAGACCAGGACTTTGGGTAATGTATCCTGAGCAAGGAAGAGCAATATAATCTTAAACCTCTCTTCACTTCCCACAGTACTAGTTCTCACCATTTTCAAATGCTTACTAAGTGTTGGTTTGTAGAAGTCTGAGGAGGGGGTAGGAAAAGGAATCGAATCATCTCATAAGCTGGGAAAAGTGTTTTCAGAGTTTGTCAATGAAGCTGCTGGCAATACACAGTTGGCAGTACATGTTATACTCAGAGGACTTCCATTGTAGTTATGCGCCCTGAGACTCATGGGTTGGCCAACAACGGGCTAGGTGAGTTGGGGGAGATAAGGGGTGTGATTGAACTTGGTGAGTGGATGTCACTGTATATTATGGTTCTGAAGATTCTAGGTTCTATGGGTGACATCAAGGTCTCGGCCCGACATTTGCTGGGCCCAGGTAAGAACACAAATAGATGTGCTGTATATCTAAATAATTAAAACAAAATCAACTAACAAATGATTGAGGAAAATATGTTCTAACTGCTTTAACAAATATAGCTTCATCACACAAAAGTTATTTTCATGACAACATAATCATAGGACATCCACAAGAATATGGCTTTTATATGATTAAAAGACAGCAAAATATAAAAATAAGTGAATGCAATTATTGCTGCAGATGTGAAAGTCATGAGTATTAATTTCAAATTCCCTGATATTTGTCCTTTTGGTGGTCCATCCATCCATCCATCCATCCATCCATCCATCCATCCATCCATCCATCCATCTATCCATCATGTATTATTTTCCATGACACTAGATATATATCACTTTTCTAATAGTACATAAAGTGAATTATAATATTTTTGCTAGTAGTTAGTAGTATAATTTAAGTAAATTGAATCACTAGCAAAGATTTACTTCTAAGTATGTTGTGCATTATTTCTTTTTTAAAAAACACATTAAATATCTCATTTTGTGTTCTCCATTCTACATGGTGATCATTTAATGTTTTCTTTAATGTATATTACATTGTGAACATTTTTCCATCAAATTTTGAAATCATAATGTGAAACCTAGAAAATTGCCATTATTCTCTGTAAATACAGAGCTGCCATTGCCACAAAAAGCATTATTCTACTCTAATATTCTATAAGAATATCATATCATATAAGAACATTATTTGTGACTGTTGAATACTGTTTTTGGTTTGCAGCTTATTCAGTCTTTTTAAAAGCTAATTCTAGTATTTGCATATGTATATTTTGTGGGCAAGTAATATTTTACTTTAGTAGGAATCTAAGTGTTTCCAGACACAAACACCTTAAATGGTCAAGCTTGATCTTGCAGTTCAGTTGTAAAACTGTCACAGCAATAACAAAATGATTGTTTTTTGGATTTAGGACACAAAAATATATAAAAACTATTTCTATAATTTATTTCTCCATCTAAGATAATTTTCTGTAGAATTAGATACAAAAATTTCTGTCATGTTCATGCTATGGAAAAATTGTAATCATTAATTTGAACTGGATTGCATTTTGCTAGGAACATATTTACACTGTCAGAATGATGTGACAGTCATTTTTCAGGATCACTATCTACTAAGCATAGCAAAGCTCCAGAGGTTTTTGGTTTTCACATTCTATTGCAGCTTCTGTAAATACAATTTTCCTCATAAGCCAAAGACCAGGTCAGAATTGCATTTGGCTTTCTGAGTCATGACTTTTTTTATAAACAATTCTCTTGTTGTTGTTGTCCTTATTGTTTTAACCAAGTATTAAGCCTTCATTTAGTGAAGTATATGAAATTAAAGGAATTTCATCTAGTCTTTTTGAGTAGTGATTCTGAAGATTTTTGTTTGTTCAGTAATGAATTTTATATTAAATAATTTGCAAAGTTCTCTCTGCAGGTTTATGTGGGCAATGATCAGCAGAAGTCTGCTGGCTTTCATTTTTTTTTTTAATTTAAGCAGATTACTTCTGTTTACTTTCTTTGAGTCTTTTTCTTCCTTGAGCTTCATTTTTATATTATATATTATTTTAATATTATATATTTGTTTAATATACTGTATATGCTATAATATAGAATATATTATATAATATATGATAAATTATAATGATATATCATAATGTATTACTATATATTATGTTATTATATAATATGATTATTTGATATATGATATATCTAGTTCTATAATGATCTTGACTCATTTCAAAAATTATTTAATAAAGTTGAAATGTATAGTTAGCATTCTGAAAACTTTGTTATTAAAATTTATAATTCCAGTCATGCTTATCTAGTTGCCATTGTATTTGTCCATATAGCTCCTAATTCTTATGTTGCATCTAGAACTGTATGTATACAAATTTAAAAGTAATATGATTATTTAATGTTACAAAATATTCCTTATATGTCATTTTTCAGTGTTGTGAATACCAGAACCCAGCACTACTGGGAATGATGTACTGTAAAGCAAGAGTCTATGGCATTCATGCTATCTGAGAGGAAGGATTTGACAAGTGAACAGATGTTGTCTTTTTTTTCTTAAGTCTTCTTGCCCTCTGAAGCAGTCACTAACCCTAGCAGCATCACAACTTACAAATCATGGTCATTTGATCTCAGCCTCTTTTGTTTCAAGAATATAGGGTTAGAAAAGAAACAATTTCTTGGGGTCCAAGAGTGTTAAGTCATGAGAACAAAGGTTTAGGGCTGATTGATTGTATTGTGTCAGTACTGAGTGCCAAATCCTTACTGATAGGCACACAACATTCCTTAAGATGCCTGCCTGTTCAGTGGGGTTTTTCAAACTTCACTACCTGAGTACCTTTTGTCTGGGCTAAGTACAGTGGTGGTCATTGTATATCTTGTCATAGAACTAGAGAGAGCTCTAGAGAAGGTAGGACCCCTGGTGGACCAGACACTAGAAGAAAGGAGCCATCCCACATGAATTCGGTAAAGAAGGCAGACATATTCACCATCAGATTAATGAAGCTTATGCTTAAAGGTCCTCATTTTCACAGACTACTCCAAGAACCATGCCTAATTTTGCATTCTCTTTTCTTAAAGAAGATTTCCCCAAGGCACAAAACTTAAGGCAGTATCCAAACCAGGCAGGTGTAGGATAGTTTCAGAAATGCCCCTCCCAGCACAGTCCTGAGGTCCTCCATAAGATCCAGAGGCAATTGAGCCATTGTCCAGGCAGCAGAAGACTTGGATCAACCCAACCAGGTTTTGCAGCGATGTCAGATTTATCCAAGTCCTTAAAGCAGTGTTGATCAACAGAAAAGCAATGCAAGCCTCATGTGTAATTTTTGATCTGTTGGTAGCTACATTTAGATAAGTAGAAATAAACCAGTGAAAGTCATTATATTTTTGTGCAATTCAATGTATACAAACTATTAATAAAGTTCTTAGACTCTGATGTGTGTTTTACTGACCCAACCTTCAAGTCAGAGTAGCCACATGTGAATTGCTGATGGCTTACATGTGAATAATGTTGGTCAACACAGCTTCAGATAATCCCTCTGTCTCTACCTACCAGTCAATGCTGGCTGAGTGTTGTGTTAGTTTCCCACTGCTGCCATAACAAATCACCCCCCCCAATAAATAAATAAATGAAAACAAAAATTAAAAATCACCCCAAACTTGTTGACATAAGGCAGCACATATTTTTTTCTTACAGTTCTAGAGGTCAGAAGTCCAAAATGTGTCTTATTGGGTTAATACCAAAGTGCTGGTCAGTCTGTCTTCTTTCTAGAGGAAGTGTTTTCTTGATTTATGGCCCCACATCACTTTGACTTTGGCTTTGCTGATTTTGACCCTCCTGCCTCCTTTTATTAGGGCTCTTGTGATTATACTGGAACACACAGATAATCCATCATCTCTCCATCATCTCAAGATCTTTAATGATATCTGTCAAGTCTCCTTTACCATATAAGTAAGGCATAGTCACATGCTTTGGGATTCAGACGTGTACATCTTTGGGGGTATTACTTGTTGTATCACATGTGCTTAGGAAAGGCTGTGGCCTCAGAGAAAGATGTTAGGAACTCTAGCCAAAGTAGGTTCAGGGTAAGAAGGAATGACTTAATTTTGTTCAGGTTAGTAGCAAAGAAACTCCATAAGGAGAAAACTAGGGGAAGCAGGAATTATTGAATCTTATTATTATTATTATTATTATTGGAGACTAAGTCTCTCTATTTTTCCCTGTGCAACCACAGGCTCATGTTGCCTGGGGTACCACAGACTCAAGCGATTCCCAGCCTCAGCTTCCCAGGTAGCTGGGATTACAGGCGCTCACCAACATAACGAGCTATATTTTTTTTGGATCTAGGTCTCGTTATGCGCCCACAGCGGGACTTGAACTGTGATCCCTGGCCCCGACCATGGCTTCCTAGGCTGCCGCTTACAGGCATGCACCACCATGCCTGGCTCTTTTTTTTTTTTTTTTTTTTTTGAGACTAGGTCTCGCTGTGTTGCCTGGGGTAGTCTGGATCCTGCAGACTCAAGTGACCCCCAGCCTCAGCCTCTTTTTTTCAAGACCAGTTCTCACTATATTGCCCAGGGTAGTCTCAAACCCCTGAACTCAAGTGATCCCTGGCCTCTTTGCCTCCCAGTGCTTGAATCCAAGCACACCTTGAATCCAAGCACACCAACATGCCCAGGGAAATTACTGAATCTTAAGGAGGAACATGGCTTAAGGTCATCCCAATTGGCAGGCTCTCTAGTTTTTTGGTTTAGGGTTTGGTGGGTTTTTGTGCTTTTTTTTTTTTTTTCTAGTAAGGAAATGCCAAAACTGTAACAGCTAACAGTCCATGACGTAGCTTCTCCAGGAAGCATATTTATATCACACCACCTTTTGCCATTCTTTGTGATGTATATGTAACTCCTCTGTGCACAAGTCAGAGGTAGAATCCTCATGATGTACTCAGCGATAGAGTAGATCAGTGGAAAATTAAAATATTCATTGAATCAGATAATGTATTTTTTTGTTTTCTCAAAGGAAGACTCTTAAAATGTGAGAGTAGGCACCTGCCATTGGACTCACTACTAAACAAGCCAGTGATATAGTTGGACATATATCCTAAGAAAAAAAGATAGTAAAACCTGTAATCACCTAGAACAATAAAGGTGTACTGCTCCAGCTTCTTCTTCTACTTCTTTTTTTTTGAGACTAGATCTCGCTATTTTTGCCCATGGAACCTCAGGTTCTCATTGCCCGGGGGACCACAGACTCAAACAATCCCCAGCCTCAGCTTCCCAAGTACTGGGATTACAGGCATGTGCCACCATGCCCAGCTATTTTTTTGGAACTAGGTCTTGCTACAGGCCCCAGGTGGGACTCGAACCACAATCCCTAGACCTGGCTGCTTCATAGGCTGAAGCTTACAGGCACAAGCCACTGTGCCCGGCTGCTCCAGCTTCTATAAAACTGCTTTAAATGATCGTAAGAGTGTCCAAGTTGGTGCAGAGCCCATAAAAATGCTACTGGATCATACATTTGAACTAGAACTGAATTTGATGCCGGGCACGGTGGCTCGTGCTTGTAAGCTTCAGCCTATGAAGCGGCAGGGGCTTAGGGATCACGGTTCGAGTCCCGCCTGGGGCCCGGAGCGAGACCTAGTTCCAAAAAATAGCTGGGTGTGGTGGTGCGCGCCTGTAATCCCAGCTGCCTGGGAAGCTGAGGCTGGGGATTGTTTGAGTCCGTGGTACCCCGGGCAACGAGAGCCTGCGGTTCCACAGGCAAAAATAGCAAGACCTAGTCTCAAAAAAAAAAAAAAAGAACTGAATTTGATGGGTCTAATTTGGGCAATGAGAATCTTGTCCAACTTGTTAGTATTTAGTATAGTTTATATGCAATGACTGATGATCCAAGATACCTCAGAGAGGCAGAGATATTTAAAACTATGACCTCATGATCATTGGTCAATGTTCAATGTTCATAGTTCAATATGCAGGGTTCAGTGTGTTACTGGTAATGGTGGTCAGTCAAGTCAACCTGGACTAGACCATTGAGGGAACCTGGCACTTGATACATCACCAGGGTAGGCACTGTGAAGACAGTTTACAGGTGTGGGAGTGGGAATGTTGCCAAGCTTGGCAGGAAGAGCAAGGAAACTGGGGAACAGAGCAACTGATAATAAGCACTTGTATCGGGAGCATAGATCACCTGATATGATGGGAGGTGGATAGAGGGTAGCAACAGAGAGGGTAACAAATTCACACCTTCAGCATTCTTAGATGCCACAGTCACCATTTAAAGTGCTTTTTGAGTGACCTTAGAGTTGTGACATGTAGACATTTGTCATTTTGCCAGGACAAATATCTCAAACACCAGAACATGTGGGAACTAGCTGAGTGAATGACAAAAGTCCCATCTCACCAGGATTTTGTGGTTCTTTGCTGATGGTTGACTAAGCAGAAACTCTCCTTAGGTGGTTACAAAATGACAATAAGAACAAAGATTTTGCCTTTGGAAAACAAAGTCAGCTGCTGATGCTGGAGGTAAATGCAAGTGGATTTCAGTCAGAAAATGAAATACAGTTGAATGTTGAATTTGGCTGTGCTGAGCACAGAGATGAACAGGCACACTTGGAGTTAATAAAAAAAAGAAGCTATCTGCCAGGTGTGGTAGCATGCACCTTTAATCCCAGCCTAAGAAGGGAGGCCAAGGCTAGGAAACGCTTAAGTTTGCGGGTTCGAGACTCACCCCGGGCAATGTAGCAAGAGACCTAGTCTCAAAAAAAATAGCTGGGTGTGGTGGCATGCACCTCTAATCCCAGCTACCTGGGAGGATGAGGCAGCTGGGGATCACCTGAGTCCACGGGATCCCAGAACCAATCGGGGATCTTGACTACTCAGATTTGATCCTGGATCAGGACTACCCCAGGCAACATAGCGAGGCCTAGTTTCAAAAAAACAGAAACAACAAAAACTGAAGCCACTGAATGTGGCACACAACTGGTCATCAAGGGAGTGTTAGATTTATGTGAAAGTTGAAAAGGAGGTGAATGTGTGAGCTTAGAAGCAGCAAGTTGGTGACGCTACTTCTAGAGGATGAGTCACCTGTACAAATATCTTGGAGCCTGAGGATTGGAAGACTGTGACTTAAGCGTGCCTGGAGTTTGTTGCAATTGGAAATCAAACTCTTAGGAGCTGATATGAGGAAAGTGTGTTAGCAGGTAGCAACCGTTGCACCTGACTGGAGTTCAGAGGTATAGCCTGGGTGGGGCTTGGCAAAGGCCAAACAAGACAAGGACTTCATCCTAGGAGGCCTGGAGAGAATAGTCAGCAGATAATCAAAGGGGACCTTTGGCTCCAAGAGAAAGGCAGACAACAGACCCTAGTGCAGGATAAGAATCAAAGATGAAAGGCCAGGCACGGTGGCTCGTGCTTGTAAGCCTCAGCCTATGAAGCGGCCGGGGCTAGGGATCGCAGTTCGAGTCCCGTCTGGGGCCCGTAGCGAGACCTAGTTCCAAAAAAATAGCTGGGTGTAGTGGCGCACACCTGTCATCCCAGCTACCTGGGAAGCTGAAGCTGGGGATTGCTTGAGTCTGTGGTACCCCGGGCAACAAGAGCCTGCGGTTCCACGGGCAAAAATAGCGAGACCTAGTCTCAAAAAAAAAAAAAAATAATAATAATAATCAGAGCAGATTTTGTACTGTGTTCCCAAGCATCAGACTAAATGTCTTGAATCTTCCTTTCTAAAGTTAGAATTGGCCCTGAAAGTTGCAATAGAGCCTAGCCTATAGATTTGGGTAGAGGCTTGAGGGTTCTCAGTATAAAGATGAGAACTCAGAGTTAGGAACCTGGAAGATGAGGAGAAATGCCCAGTAAGAGCTTTGGGTATCTCAGGGTTGGTCAGATTTCTGCAGAATGCTACAAGTCAGTGCTGTAGCATCAGGTTCTTTTTTATTGTTATTATTAAATATTTTATTTATACATATATTTCATATCTTTGTAATCCCCAGGGATCACCCACTACCTTCCATCCCCTTCCCCTCCCTCCCATTTTCCTCCCCCCACCCCAGTTGTGTATTTTAGTTTGGTTTTTAACTTGTTTTGACTTTTCCTCCTGGTCTTTTGCTTGTTTTTCTGAATCTGTGATAACATGGATGTACCTAAAGAAATCTATTAGCAGAAACAAATCAGAAAGAAAAAGACAGAAACCAAATAGTTTCACTGATATATGGGATATAGGGAAATTGGGTTCTTCTTGACTGGAACTCCACATGAAGTTCTCAGTCTGTGGGTGTCTGGATAAAATGTATGACAATTTGGGCTGTGTCAACTTGAACATGTATGATTTCCCAGAATCCCCTTCTTTGTAGTTTTCCAGGTAAAAGTTGGCTGAAAGATGAATATAAAGTTTGGAATGTGGAGGTGAAACAGGTGAAACAGCAGTCATTACCATAGGAAGGAGTCACTGGCGTGGAAACAATACAAATGCTCAAAACTGAAGAATTGTTGAAAAAGATGTGGTATATATACACAATGGAATATATTCATCAATCAAAGGAGTCTAACTTTTTTTTTTTTTGAGACTAGGTCTCACTATTTTTGCCCGTGGAACCGCAGGCTCTTGTTGCCCGGGGTACCACAGACTCAAGTAATCCCCAGCCTCAGCTTTCCAGGTAGCTGGGATTACAGGCGCGCACCACCACGCCCAGCTATTTTTTTTGGAACTAGGTCTTGCTATGGGCCCCAGGCGGGACTCGAACCATGATCCCTAGCCCCGGCCACTTCATAGGCTGAAGCTTACAAACACGAGCCACCGTGCCCAGCCCCAAAGGAGGCAAACTTAATGTCATTAGCAGCATCATGGATGGAGCTAGAAGGAATCATGTTAATGGAAATAAGCCAGAAAGAAAAAGAGAGATACAGGATGGGCCTGGCATGGTGGCGCATGCCTTTAATCCCAGCCTATGGGAGGTAGGCCAGGACTGGGAATCGCTTGAGTCCACAGGTTCCAGACCTGCCAGGAACATAGTCAGACCTAGTCTCAAAATAGCTGGGTGTGGTGGCACATGCCTGTAATCCCAGCTACCTGGGAGGCTGAGGTTGGGGATCACTTGAATCCATGGTATCCTGGGCAACATGAGTCTGGGGTTCCCTGGGCAACATAGCGAGACCTAGTCTCAAAAAAAAAAAAAAGAGAGAGAGAGCGAGATACAGGATGGTCTCACTTATATGAAGGATATAGGGAAAACAAACAAACGGACAAGAAAAATTTAAAAGTGCCAACAACTCTGAAGGGGGTGGGCACAAGAGATTAAGATGTTTCATGGGTGATAAAGTGGTGGGCGAACCCCAGAGTAGACTATGATGTGAAAAATATATGTATATATATAAAGATATATACGTGTGCAATCAAATTTAAAAAAAAAATAGGAGTCATAGATGCAGAGAGTTCCTTGGGCTCCAGCCTGTCCTCACTTTCCTGTGCTCCTGATTCAGTTGTTTTTACCAACAATTGGCCCTGTGACACAGCAACAGGCCCCAACTCACCGGCAGATGATCGTGTAGAGCAAAGGAAGCAATTATCTAGAAGCACAGCTTCCCACTGACTTGCCATGAGCCTCACCTCTGCCACCCCATTTTGGATGTGCTTCTCAGTTTCAGATTGATGAAAAGGTTGATCTCTTCTCTGTGCCCCAATTTTACCCCTATACCTTTGCTTTGCTAGCAACTCCTACCATTTGTGTAAAGTCTCCTTCCTGTAATAAATTCCTTATCCCATAACTTAACAGTATTTCTGCTTTCCTGTTTTCAAAACCCTCTGACTTTATTACTAGCAGCCTGTGGAGACCCCTGGGATGTCTAAATACAGGAACTTCTGCTTGCCTACTTGTAACAATTCTTTGTTTAAAGAGAAGGAAAACCACACTGAAATAATTTAAGCCAAAAAAAGGGGCTCTTTACCGGCTCATATACTCAAACATAACAGTAAAGTAGTAATTGGAGGCAGCAGTTCAAAAGCTATTGATCTCTAATCTCTATTGCTTATTTTCATTCATTTTTATTGTTTACATACATATATATCTATAGATAGATAGGTCTATATGTTTCATCTAATCTCTTGCTCTTTTCCTATTAGTTTTAGTTTTCCCTCTTTTGGGAAACATTCATGAGTCGGGCTTGGGTCATGCATCCATTACGTGGTCCAATCAGCACCAAAGGAGAGACAGCCTGGGTCACTATCCAGCCTGGGTCACCTCAATGACTTGAGGTCGAGTCTATTATCACAGGAAAATGCAGTGTAATTGTGGCTACTAGGAGTACAGTTAGGAGCAACAAAGTCATTTATGTCAGGTAAACCCCAACCCCATGTAGTAAAATTAAATTAGGCAATTTTAAGCATAGTAAGTATTTTTCTAGATAAGTTACCCAAAAATATATCCAGTGGCCAGGAGACACACAGAGTAAGAATAAGCCCTCATAGAATCTATTATTACATTTAAGTGCTTCAAGATCTTGTTTTGTACGTTACTGCAAACTTTGCAACCAACCACCAGGGTTTTATCGGCTCTCTTTAGATGGAGCTCAAGAACACATCTCTCTAGAGACAGATAGAAGACATTATGATAATGAAGGTTAACCTTCTTTGCTTTTGGACATTATAGGAAATAAGAGAATGAAGGGATGGGAACAGAAAGATGTCTCAACTGGGAAGCAAAGGAAGTAAAAGATGTAGATAACTTTCTTATTACTACATTGGATCTCTCCAGTCATAAAACATCGCATGTAATCTTTCCACTTGTTTAGTAATTAATCTATATCTTTCAACAAAGGCTTCAAGTTTTTGCCATCAAAGTTCTGACCATTTGTATTTAACTTATTCCTACATGCCTTGTACATCTTGGTCCTATTATAAATGTTATTTTTACATTAAATTATCTAATTATTATTAATGTATAGGAAAGCATTTTTTATAGGAAATGATCTCATATCTAGGAATTTTAGTGAATATTTTCATTAGTTCTAAGGGTTTGTCTGGAGAGGCTCTTGAATTTCTCATATTGTCTCCTAATTTTCAGATGGAATTTAATTTTAATTTGGGTGAAAAATTCAAATATATATGAATCTAGCACTGTAATAATCTGTAATAATTCTCCCTGCTTTAAAAATTAACATTTATTTAGCTCTTACTGGAAATCATAAGGTCCAAGGAAGAATTTTGCAAAGGTACTCCATCAATTAAGAGATTTTTTTATTTTATACTCTACTCTTTCCTTGGCGATTCACAAAGTCCTAAGAATTCCTGCACAGAAATCTCTCTAATGTAGTTAAATCCTACATTCCAAATTTATTTTATCATGGGATCCCTTTACAAGCAGCATCTTCTAACCTCCTGAGGAATTACTTCTTACCAAGAGCAAACATGGAAAATGATGCTCTCAGAAAACCATGAAGACTGGCTAATGCCGAGATTCTTAAAGAATCTAGTATCTCTTTCACTATATCCTATGGAAGTCAAGCTAGAGAGGTCAAGGTTCTATTTGGCCTTTTCTGTTTCTATTAGCTCATCTTTAGCAATGATTGCTTGTGAGTTAATGACAGCTTTGAAAAAGAAAGAAAGAAAAACACCCATATTACATTTCATGAGACTACCCACTATTTTCAGTCCTCAGGAAAGGGCCACAGCTGGTCACAGTGGGAGATTGTCCTTGTAATTCTATCAATATCTTTTGATTGACATGGAGATGACTTTTTTCCTGTTTCTATTTCTATTCCTGCAAAACTCCAGGCCATCAACTCTTAGGCAATGTTTCTTTTTAAATTCTTCTTCTTTTTAAATTCTGTACAATATGTACAGAATCACAGGTGTTTATAGAAAGCTGTCATTTCTTTGTCCTGGATTATGTACAGAGGCTACAAATTTGTCAGAGTGCAACTAAATAAATGGGAGTAAAAAGACCCATAAGAAGAAACATTATTTTATTTATTGTTCCCTCTATTTAAAATAATACTGTATTTGCAGAATATCGTACTTTCCTTAAGGGAAAATTCCTTCTCATCTATCACCTTTACTACTCTTGATATATACCAACATTGGCAAGGTTTGACTATTTTCATGAAATACTTAGAAAAATAAAATTTGTCCTTATGTCAACCTGGTGATGTAGATCTTTGATTTTACATTTACACACTGTAGAACAGATACAAATACCAGTCGTTTAGATTCATACTACTGCTTATGATTTGACTGTAAAATATTCAACTATTATCACCCAGTATTCAATTCAGGGTTTTGATTCAGAGAGATTTTCTGAGCACATTCTTTAATCCCAGCTTACAAAGAAGTTTTTATAAATTTATAAGTTTGAAATTTATAAATTAAAAAGCCTACAAATCCATATACAACAGATTAAATCAGAAGTCTCACTCCAAATTAATTATAAACTAAGTAAACTATTAGGTGGTTTAACATGAAAAAAGTGAAAAAGTATATTTAACATGTAAAGATAATATGGTACAAAATTTTGATATTTATGTTATCCTCCAAGTTGTTTTGATTATGAATACTAGCAAACCTTTCCTTTCTGTTAGTGTTCTGGTTGAGACTGGACGAAGGGACCAAGGCTTAAAGTGACTGCAAAATTCACCAGTTTCCTATAAATACTTGGAGAGGGGTAAGCTCTTATACTTGAGAGTCCAAACACAAAATTTAAAAAGCCTTATTTGAAATCAGAATCCATCTGCTGCTTCGCTAGCCACAGCCTGAATATTACCTAACCCTTGATGGGGGATTTCCCAAGATGAGGTTGCAAATGGCCATTCTTGCCACCTTGATGTTTTGGAAGTGGCCAAGGATGTAAACTTTCACATCTGCCAAAAATATCCCTGTCTGAGTCACATTCCCTATGGTGAATACGTTTTTTCCTCCTTTGCCAGGATTCTGCCTATCACCCTGTACAGGTGGTCCTCCTTTAGGGAATTAACATCTGTAATTTCAGAAGACTCCAGGGAGAGGTCACCCAACCTAGAATGGGTCAGTGCGACCTCTACCTGAAACCAGAGAACGAAGGCTTTCACAAAATCAGCTGCTATCCTCGCTCCGACACCATTGGCTTCTGCATAACTCCTGATTTCCACAATTCTCGAATTCAAGTTCAGGTGTCTACAATAGCAGTAAACATCGTCCTCCGGTTCTCTCTTAAGGGCATGTATCTGTTAACTG
The DNA here is from genome assembly GCA_004024945.1 of Uropsilus gracilis. Classification (NCBI taxonomy): domain Eukaryota; kingdom Metazoa; phylum Chordata; class Mammalia; order Eulipotyphla; family Talpidae; genus Uropsilus; species Uropsilus gracilis. The sequence goes on along the minus strand of PVHY01014953.1, from coordinate 5,443 downwards.
CTCCTGGACTTCTCTTTGTTTCTGCTTTCCCACCTGCAGAGTGGAAGATGGGTCTTTTCACTGACTGGGTCTCCTCGGTGTTCATGCATCCGGCACCCCGCCTTCCCTTCCCTGCCGTGAGCAGCCTGCAGCCGTTTCTCTTGAGGAGGACCTGGGTGAAACTATCTCCGAGCTCTGTGGCTCCACCTCGGTCTCCAGCTCCCAAAACTCCTAGCCTCTGCGGGTGCTTCCAGTCCTAATCTGTGTGCAGTTGCACCAGACAAGATCCCTTTGCCTGAAACATTATTTTATTTAAAGAAAAGAGTCTATTACGTACATTTTCTCTGCATTGCTTTTTTTTTTTTTTTTTTTTTTTTTTTTTTTTTTTTTTTTTTTTTTTTTTTTTTTTTTTTTTTTTTTTTTTTTTTTTTTTTTTTTTTTTGAGACTAGGTCTCGCTATTTTTGCCCATGGAACCTCAGGCTCAGGTTGTCCAGGGAACCACAGACTCAAGCAATCCCCAGCCTCAGCTTCCCAGGTAGCTGAGATTACAGGCGTGCGCCACCACTCCCACCTATTTTTTGGGGACTAGGTCTCGCTAAGTTGCCCCGGCCCGGTCTCAAACCGCGATCCCCAATTTCAGCCGCGACTCCATCAGCTGCCGCTTACAGGCACGCGCCCCCGTGCCCGGCTGTATTGCTATTTCTAATCAGAAATAACATTATTAGAGCATTTGAAAGGATGATCATCTAAGCTGGGCATGGTGGCGCGTGCCTGTAAGCTTCAGCCTATGAAGCAACTGGGGCTAGGGATCGAGGTTTGAGTCCTGCTCGGGGCAACACAGCGAGACCTAGTCCCAAAAACTAGCTGGGTGTGGAAGCGCGCGCCTGTAATCCCAGCTACCTGGGAAGCTGAGGCTGGGGATTGCTTGAGTCTGTGGTACCACCGGCAACGGGAGCCTGCGGTTCCAAGGGCAAAAATAGCTAGACCTAGTCTCAAAAAAGAAAAAAGAAAAAAGAAAGATGAGTATCTATCTCATTGGGTCTCTTCTTTGGGTCTCACCCTTGCATTCATCAAAATCATCTGAACTCTGAAAAAATATAAATAACTGGGCCCTGCTTGGGATCCCCTGAGTTAAAGCTACTGGGGAGAAGCTTAAGTAGTTGTATTTTTAAAAATTTACTCTGCATTATTTTACCATCTAACTTTTCTTTTTTAATAGACTATTTTTCAGTATGACTTTCTAAAATTTTCTTCTGACATTGGTTTAAAATAGCAATAAAGATTATTTTTAAAAAATCAACTTCAATCAAGATGAAGGCTCATGGGCTATAGGGGAATGTAATGATGTAGTATATACATATGTAAACAAGATGATTAATAAATGCTATGGAATTAGAAAAAATTTAACAACATAAATGGTAAGGAAAAAATCAACTTCAAACCCACTTCTGAAAGAAATGCTTGTTTCTTTTACTAGTCCTAATTCATGGAGAAATATTTTTTTGAATTCTAAATGTATCACTTAGCATTTTACTTTTTAAATCTTTCATATGGTGATAATAAGTGTGATTTTAGGAAATGCATAATATTCCATCAGGTATTCATCTGTATCACAGTTTAATTAGCCATCACCTTATAATTAGAGATTTAAGCCTATTCTCTGTTTTTAGTGGCTCTAAAGAAAATGGTAGTAAAGAACTTGATGTATCCGGCTGGATTTTGCTTTTCTTTTGAATTAATTCCCTTGAGATAATTTTCTGGAAATCTGGTTTCTGGTTATTGGGTCAAAGGATATAAACGTTTTTTATGACTCTTGTTAATGATTACTAAATTGTTTTCAAAAAGGTTGAACAAATTCGCAAAGCCTTGCCTCTCAATTCCATGGATAAATGCATTTTTTTGGGGGGGGGCTAAGTCAGGGGGGGGGGGGTCGGCAATACCAAAGGTCTGTTGGGAGTTCCCCCATGACAGATAACAGAAAAGATTGCAAATCTACCAGTTTTATTACCCTACTTAAGTAAGTAAAGATAAGAAACCAAATAACAACAATAGTATTAATAGCCCTGTTCAATTATCTCATCTACCATGTGCCAGCCCTTGCCTTGCATTCTGTCAAATTCTCAAAATAACCTTGGAAAGTTAGATCTTACTGCCCCTGGTTTTAAGAAGAGTGACAACAGAGGCCTAATAATTTGTTCAAGGGTCATTCAGCAAGTTAGTACTGAAATGAGGATCTGTACAGTATATTTTACTACAGCTATACCACATTGTATGATTTGATACATACCACATACCATTGATTTTTGGAGCAGCCACAGATTCTCACCAACCTGAATCTTGAATTATCTATTAGATGGAATGTAATAAAAATTGGAGATTAAAGCTCTCAATTCTCTGCCTCTTCTCCCACCTATAGGTGGGGTCTATTGATGTGTCCCTTGAATCTGGGTTTGACTGTTGATGTCTTTTGACCAACAGAATGCAGCATGGGTAACGTTGCCTGGGTCTGGCATCTGTTAGTTTCAACCTTCATGCTCTTTGGAGCCCAAAGCCACATACAGTGAGGTCTAACTTTCATGCTGGAGATACCACATGGAGGGAGAAATCAATACCTAACCATTTCAGCTGTTTCAGCCATTGCAGCTGAGACACTAGACAGGGCAGTGACACCATCTTTGGTCCTCCAACAACAGGTGGGACAGAAGCAAACCTTGCTGATGAACTCACAGTCAGTTGTTGTTTAGGTCATTTCAGTTTGGGGATGGATTGGTATGCAACAATAAAACAGCTAAAGCGATATATTTTATTTTGGTGACTGCCCCATGCAGAAAGAGTAACAGCAAAAGATTCAGTCTTTCCTCACCCTAAAACAAACAGAACAAAAGTCACTGACATTTACCACCTCTCATCCCAACTCTGTACTTATCTCTGTCACACATGGATCCTGCTGCACACAACTCTTATATATGTTCAGGTCAGCCCTCCCTACCAGGTTGAGGTTGTTTACCTTGGTAACTGCAGCCTCATACATGAGGCTTGGCATGAAATACTTGTTTACACATAGTCATTGAATAACTCTTGCTTGCTCTTGATTGATTACAGCACTTGAATTAGAATAGTTGCTTTTGCTCACCACTATACAAAGTATTTTACATGGATAATCTCATTTACCCTTTACAGCAGCCCCATGAAGTAGATCCTATTATCCATATTTTACGGATGAGGATATTGAGAAGCCAGGTAACTTTTTACTTGAGGCTACAAGTGTTTTTAAAGTACCCCTGAGAGCAAGGCAATTCTTCAGGCTTTAGCAGTAATGAAATGAATGAAAAGAATGAAGTAGCAATGCATAAACTCCCAGAGGTCTGGTTGGCTGATTGTCACAGTAGATCAGCAGATGCTCTGTTAGGGCTCCTTCCCAACTGTACAAATATCATGGAGGGTCATGTAATTCGTGCCCTGTTTGAGGATATTCAGCCCAAGGGCAAGTGGTTGAAATCCAGGCTGTGATATAGCACTCTGTTCACAATGGAGTCTGGAACCAGGCTGTGCCTGTCTCAGGGGAAGGATACCTATTGCTTAATTTGTACAATGCTATTATTGTATAGGCTATGGCAGTCCTGTGTAGAAAATATTAATCTGTGAGAAACTGTAGTACTGCTCGAGGACAGAGGTCACTAAGAAACTTGAAAGGTTTAAGAATAAACAGAGTAAGAAAACAGTCCCAGTGAAATGGCAGGGAGTGTATGGGGGTGGGGGTGGGGTGGGAAATTAGGCTGCAGTGTTCCAGTTTCCATAATGCTGTGTGTTCTACTCCATCACTATTAGAGAGGGGTCACCTGGACCAATTGTTTCATTCTTGGGGAAGTTTTTATTTCCCTGCAGTTATTTGAGACATGTGGATATTGCTGTCTCAGGCCATTCCAGCTGCAATGGTGCATAGTACGCAAACAAAATTAGCACTTGCAACGGCATCATAAACCTAACCAAAGAGGCCTACTGCAGTTCTCTTGTGGAGTCCAAACAATTCAAATATCCATTACAAGCACCCAGCATGGTTAGGTGACTTGTTGGCAGAATCCTAGCCATTAATCCAGAAGATAACGCCCATGGAATAAAATGAAGCAGGTAACATTTCTTATGATTTAATTACTTCTCTGCATTCATGAGCTTGGCTGTAGTTGAAGGACCTAAATTAGTTTTGGATAGGACTTCCTGAAGTAGCTACTGAAGTAGCCACCTGAAGTAGCTTTCAGAGTTTCTTAGGTTCCACTTTCAGACTGAACTGCCACCGGAAGAAACTGGACAGCATGGAGAGGGCTCTGGGAAATCGCAAGCCATATTCTTGCCAGACACTGTCTTACGGAACCAGAACTAAGCCCTTAAATATGGATCTTAGTTGAAACATTGTCCAAAAATGTGGTGGTAATGATGCCGGACTGGGGAGGTGCTGTCTGAGGTCCTTCATCGAGTCACATGTATGTTCTTCTCTGTGAGGCCTTGGCACTTGGGCGGAAGGGAAGGGATGGCCTACTTTTATCACTTGCTGAATGAATTCACGTTTTCTTTTACCATCTGGCATCCATGGGTACAAGAAAGAAGGACAGTGTATCAATTTCCCAGGGCTTCTATAACAAAGCACCACACTACTGTGGGTGGCTCCTTGTCTTGCAGTTCTGGAGGAAAGAAGCATAAAGCAGAGTTTCTGCAAGGTGTCTACAGGGTCATATTTCCTCCAAAACCTATAGAGGAATCCTTCCTTGCTTCTTCCATTTATGGTGGTTTGAGGGCAACCTTGACATTTCTTCATTATAGATGCATACATTTAAATTTCTGTGTTCACACAGTGTTCTCCCTGTTTATTTGTCTTCACATGGTCATCTTCTTGAAGGACATCAGTCATATTAGATCTACTCCAGTTTAATTAATTATGCCTGTAATATTCCAAGGTACTTGGGATTAGGTCTTCAACATATGGAGGGATGAAGGGGGATTCATTCAATCTATAGTAGACAAGTTCATGTATAAAACTGCTCCCTGGATCTGACTCTGTCTCCACCAGTAGTTGGTCATCCATGAGCTCTGAATCAGATAGCTTAGGTTAAAATCTTGCCTCTGCTGCTATGTGACTAAGGATCATAAAACGGATATAAAGTACAGCAAGAACTTCTAGTTTTTGAAGTTGGTGGATTAGGACAGAGTACTTTGCACAGTGCCAGACATTAAGAGCTCATTAAATATTAGTCATTAGTATTGTAATCCCCCCAATGGTTTCAGCTGACTTCCCTAGGAGTAGATCATTTGTTCTTCCCTGCAGACACTTACGGCCTTAGGGCATAACCAAATGCTTCAGTTTAAGGGAACTGGGAATGGGGTTGAACATGGCAGGGTGTTAGTTTGCTTGTTTATTTAAACTAAAAGAGTAAGAGGCATTCTTTCACTCCTGCTCCTTTTTAAAAAAAA
>PVHY01014952.1:0-37127 GCA_004024945.1 Uropsilus gracilis | reverse complement strand
AAAAAAAAAAAAAAAAAAAAAAAAAAAAAAAAAAAAAAAAGAGAGAAGGAAAACAAACAGCTGGGACTATATCAAAATAGAAAGCTTCTGCACAGCAAGTGACAATAATGAAAATAAAAATAAATCCAACCTAATAGAAGAGAATATTTACCCTCCATACAGGCAATAATGGCCTGATAACAAAGATAGACCAAAAACTCACAAAACTTAACAAAAGCAAAGCAAAAGGCCCAGTCAAAAAATTAGAACTAAAAAGATACTTCTCCAAAGAGGAAATACAATTGACCAATAGGCATATTGAAAAATGCTCAACCTCATAATAATCAGGGAAATACAAATCAAAACCACAAGAGATACTGTCTTACACCAGTAAGAATGGCCCATATCTAAACAAAAACAACAACAACAACAAAATAGACAACAACAAATGTTGGCATGGATGTGGAGAAAAAGGAACACCCTTACACGGCTGGTGAGAGTGTAAACTGATCCAGCTACTATGGAAGGCTGTGTGGAGGACCTTCAAACAACTGAAAATGAAACTACAATTCTACCACAATCCCACTACTGGGAATCCACCCAAAGGACACAAAAATATTAATTAAAAAAGACACATGTACCTGGATATTTATTGCAGCACTATTTACATTTGCCAGGATATGGAAACAACCCAAATGCCCCCAAACCTATGAATAGCTGAAAAAGATGTGATATAGCTACACAATGAAATATTATTCATCAATCAAAGAAAACAAACTTACTGCATTTGTAGCAACATGGTTGGAGCTGAAGGAATCATGTTAGTAGAAACAAACCAGAAAGAAAAAGAGAAATACCATACTGGATGTTCTCACTTATATGAGAGACACAGGGAAAACAAACAAACAAATGGATAAGAATAATTTAAAACTGTCAACAGAATTAAAGTATAGAGCAAGAGAGGGGGAGGAGAGTAGAGTCAGGGGAGGGGAAGGATATAAGAGATAAAGACAGTTCATGAGTGATGGGATGGTGGGAGTGATGCCAGGCATCTACCCCCCTGGGTGCCATTAACAGAGTTGATACATATATTTGTAAGGAGCTAGTTAGTCTCCTGTTGCTTAGATTTGCAAATTTCAAAGAAAACTGGTTTTGGTCTTACTTACTTCAGAGGCCTTTTGGCTTCAAGACTTGGTGGGAAGGAAGGGTATAAATATTGGGTTGAGAACAAAGAACAAGGATCAGTCATTTTTTAATCAGCCATTTTTGAGATCTGCCATTTTGGTGTTAGCATTCTGGGGAGAAGGACAATGTAAGTCTAGGCTGCAGGGCTGAGGTGGGAAGCCTGGCCATTGGCCCAAGCCTGTGGACTCATGGCATTAGTATTGTTAAACCGAGTGTGTGTTAAAGTCAATCTAAGGACTTTTGGAGAGGCCATGAGAAGGCCTTAATGAATCTACTATTGGTTCCCATTCTTCGGAATTTCATTTTACCACCTAAAGTGAAGAGGACACAGTGAGGAGACAGCAGTGTGCCTTCAGCTACATGCCATCATGTCTTCGTCTACATGCTTGGAAGTTGAAGCACGCCAAAGACAGATGCCATACTCTTAGAGCACATGTTAATGAACTGTGCAGGATTGGACAAGTGGTGAGGTCGACAGTACTTAGAGACTGAAGGTTTTAGACAATGTGGGGTAATTGGGGTTTTTCTTACTTTTTGTGGTAAATAATTAGGAAATCACTTTGTTTAGTAATAAATAGTTCTTTCCACATTAAGAATCTGTTATGACTTTGAAAATAATGGTAAGAGGGCTACGGAAGATAAGAACCTGCAATTGTTAATGTCTAGACTGCAGGAGTTGTAGAAGTAACATTTGCAGCTATGAGTTCAAAATGCAGTTATAACTTTTTTTCCTCTTTTTCTTTTCTTCCTGCAGTTGGAGCTGAGAGAAATTGAAGGCTAGCATTTGCATAACTACAGTAGGAAGTCTGTAAAAATTCAAGGAAGTGCAGCCTTGAAGCTGCATTTAGGTTAAACTGAGAAAAAAGAATTTTCTTTTTTGAGTTTTAACAGTGTTAGTCTCTCTCTCTCATGATTTCAGGAGAACCCTGGGACAGCATATAATGTAATATAGATGTATATGTGTATGCGTGTGTTTGTATAAATGCTGTTTCTCCCACTTCCCCACTCCCTCCCCCCAAAATGTTACATGTTCCCCTTACATCTATGAATGGACACAGCACAGTTCTGTCAATGGAAAGAAACAAAAGTCTCTTGTGACTGATTAGCAAGACTTTGCTTCCCTGACATATAAATTACCCTTCCCATTTACTTTTGTTTTGCTTCTTCCTGCCTAAAATACAGGCTTGATAGCTAGGACTCTCACTGGCCAATGAAAGAAAGACTTAAAAATAAAAAAAAAGATAAAAAGATGCCATGATTAAAATTATCCAAAACCTAGGTAAAGGGTAACTTTCTCAATAAAGAACACCAACAAAAGATTAACAAACTTCATGCTGATAAACTCAATGCCTTCTTCTAGAATCAGAAAGGAGATAAGGCTATTGTTTCTCACCACTTCTTTTCAACACTGTGGTGGAGTTTAATGGAGAAAGACAATCTGTTGAATTAATGAGCTAAAATAAAGTAGGCTAGAAGATTCTAAAAAAAAAAAAAGATGACTGAAAGTTTAACTTTGAGCATATTGGTTGTTGTTGGCATTAAACTTCTCCTTCCAAACTTTATATTCCATGAGAAAAAGCAAACTGTCTGCCAATTTATTCAACCCATTTTTCCTTGGGGTTTATTTATTTGCAACTTCAAAGATCTAAATAGAGAGTTAGAACAGAGAGAGGAAAAATCAATTATTTCAAAGTAGAAATTAATATCATCAGGCTGAAGGGACAATTATTGCAAATTTCTAAGGAACCAGAGATTCTACCTTCATCCTAATGGATTAAATAAGGCTTTTTGGAGTAGACATAATTGATTTAAGCACTTGGACCTGAAGGAGAGATTTGTCCTTGTGGTGATAGGAGATGAACAAGGATGAACAAGGATGGAGCCTTTGGCAGATTCTGGGGTTGATTGTGCCCTATGTAATCCCCTCTTCAGTGGGGGTGGGACCTTTAGAATATAGGTTACAGAATTGAACATGGAAAATGTGACAGGGTGTTACTTCCGCGAATAGGCTTTATTATATGGCAAGGATGATATGATGCCAGTTCCATGATTATCTTTATATCTATTTACCTGTAAAATCTTCTTAGTATATACTAGAGATGTTGGAGGGTACCCCCTGTGTACCTCCATTAGCACTGCTGATACATACACTGATGAGCTGTGAAAATGGAGGTACTTCCCTGTTATTTTAGAATTGTAAATTTCAAAGAGGACATGCCAAAATGTGGTGATTCCCTTCATTATAATTTTCCTTTCAGAAAAATTGAAAGGGGGAGGAGGAAGGAAAACAACATTTTTTTGTAATAATGTGACATGGTTGACAAATCTGTTCCCAGAAGTTTGGGGAACAAAAATATAAAAGGAACTGGGAAGAAAGAGATAGGATTCAGTCATTTTGAGATGCAGGCATTTTGAAAGAGGATGTGAATTCTGCCACATAGCCAAGGCAGCCACCTGTGACCTTGGTCCAGGCTGTTGAACTCATGAACTTAGTATGCACAAGCTGAGTGTGTGTGTTGAAGGGAGTCTGAAGAGTTTGGAAATTTGAACTTCTGTGTTGGAGTGTGACATACCTGATTGTGCTCAGATGCTTTTGGACTGGCCATGAGCTAAGTCTGAGTAAATGGCCTTTGTTGGTTCCTGAATCTTGGGAGAATGCCAAGGAAAAGAAGACAACATCATGCCTTCGACTACATGCTTGGAGAAAGTTGGAACATGCAAAGAAGGATACCGTGTGTTTGGGACATGTGCTGCTGATGAACAAATTAATTGGACATTTGGTGAGGTAATCAGAGATTAAAGGACAGAGATTTTGGATAATGTTGGGGTAACTGGCTTTTTCACATTGATCTTGTAGTACATATTTATGTAGTTACTTTGTTTAGTAATAAATAGTTTGTTTACTTAACAATTTTCTCAGACTTTGAAAGTTCTGGCTAGGAAATTATAGCAAAGAGCTGTGGGTTGCAGCTAATTCTTAAAGAGCCTGGAAATGCACTGTGGTGGAATGAGGGGCAGTTATGTGAATAGCAAAGGTAACTAGCCTGTGTAAGCTTAATTGTTAGTAAAGGCTTTTACATGGCAACCTGCAATGGGAAAGGATTTTTAGGTAAAAAGAAAGAGCCTGTCTCTCTTTCACAATATCAGAGAGACTATGGCTGATATTACTGACTTTGAAGAAAATATGATGTCTCTGGAGAAACCCTCATGGCAAGGAATTGTATGTGGCCTCTAAGAGTAGACATCAGACATTAGCTAGGAATCATCTAACCACAGGAAGATGAATTCTGACAACCACCTAAAGGAACATGGATACGGACATTTCTTCAGTGAATCCTCTGATTAATGGTCTCTGTCTATCATATCAAACCCACCTAGTACATTTTCCTTCAAATGATGAATACTGGCTTACGTAATGTCATGTGAACATATGTAATACTTTTACTATTTGCTTTTACTAATTTTGATATTTGATAGTTATGAAAGACTTTTCAAGAAGTGACAGCATTGATAAGATTTATGTAATTATACATTTGTGTATTTTGCTCTGTTCTAGGAAGAATCTCTTCAGGAAGAAAATAACAATATTAAATTCAAATATAATTCTTAATTATCTTTAAAGTTATTGGGATAAGAACGCAACGTTAAAATTCTGGATTCAAGAGTTGTTGGTTCCTTACCATGGTTGGAATAAGGAGCAAAATCAACAATTTCTCTTGAAATTTGTGCCTGTACAGACTTAGTTCCTACCAATGCACTAAGCTTTGTGATTACTGAGAGTCCTTGGTTCACATATTGGCTTTCTAATTGACAAATCTCAACATGTCATATAAAGGTACTGAGCTTTATTTTGTAGGTCTGAAAAATGGATTAATGGTGACTACTACACTTTCTTTTGTTGAAACCAAATATCCTTGCTTGTCTCTTATTCCTTTTTATAACAGCATGTTATATCCATTGGGAATTAAGCACCCCCTCTCTATTTTCAGTGCCTGGAGTACAGGGGACAAAGTCTTCAGTGTGTAAGATTGTCAGCTAGTCGTGGTCAACAGGAATGAGACACAGGAACAGACTACCCCCTAGAGGTAGGCTAGGCAGATAAACATCCAAAAGAAGGGACAATGGAGAAATAAAGTACTACCAGAAAAATAAACTTCAGAGAAGTTTTTTTCCCGATAGCTAGACATGAAGACACCCAGGAAAAGCATACCAGAAGTCTGAAGAAAATAAGGCAGGATATTAGATATTAATAGGATAGTATATTAGAACAACATAAAGCAAGTTCTTGGGCAGAATTGAACAAAGAAGTTCCCTTCTCTCTGTGACTTCACGGTCAATCACAATAAAAGACTGATGTGCACCTTAGAATATTCACAGAAAACTTATAAATAAGGTCTCCGGGGATGTCACGTGAGTATCTTCTGCCCCCTACACCTCCACCCCACACCTCTGGAAAGCTTTCAGGGAGTCTTGATTTTCTATCTCCTTATTTTTGATATTTTAAATAAATTTTTGAAATTTTAAATAAATTTACCTTGTTCAACTTGCTTGCCTGTGTCACTGGGGTGCTTTCTATGACTTCTCAATAGACAAGAACTGGTGAGAAAAATTCACAGTTTCATTTTTTTCTAGCATAAATACTGGTTTGTGAGCAGCTCTGGTACATGTTGACTTAATCACAGTAAATCTGAGAGCTGTATGGAAATATGGGTAAAAATGGTTTTCTTTTGTGATGGACTCATTTGAATTGGCAATTTGGGAGATCCTGTGTGAGGTTGAACTGACATGAAAAAAAGCATAAGTGATAGAGAGGGACGCAGTGTCCCACTACATCTCAGCCTGCTAGTTCTACCTCTGGATTTCTTATTCAAGTGTGTGAATACATCCTCTCTCTATTGTTGTATTTGCTTAGGTCACTAGGAATTCTGTTTATTTTTTCACATATTACTTTTCTAACTGTGTAAAAGCCCATCACTGGATTTAATTATGACATTGACTACCTACCTACATTGAAACATACAGGGCAAGCTATGAGAGGACAGGGTAAGTAGCATTTCTATGCCCTTTCCAGGTGCTGCCACCCTCCTAGAATATCAGTATGTTCACCAACTCAGAAACTCTTCGAACCCTGTCATTTAGGGGCTTTGATGGTGATTTCATTAGGTCGATACTATTGATTAAATCACTGGTCATTAATGATTAAGTCAAAATCCAGCTCCTTTCCCTTCTAGAGATGGGGGTAGAGGGTGGAACTGAGAGTTCTAACCCTTTCATCCTGTGCTCTTAATGCTCTTTGGTTACCATATCCCACATTAAAGCTACCTGGGGGTTGCATCCATCAGTCATTAATTAGAATACAGAAGATATTCTTACTATTTCTGAGATTCCAAGATTTTTTAGCAGTTACATGTCAGGAACTGAGGACAAAGACCAAATACCCTGATACCATAGGAATGAAATTTTAGGATTTTAGCATAGTTATGTATGGAGTCCTTGTCATAAGTGAATAAAAAATGCACAAAAAACATTTAACACAGTGCCTGGATTATAATAAAACCTCTAACTGGGAGGTGATTTTTGTTACTATTATTATAATATATATATATATATATATATATTTTTTTTTTTTGAGAGACTAGGTCTCGCTATTTTTGCCTGTGGAACTGCAGGCTCACGCTGCCCGGGGTACCACAGACTCAAGTAATCCCCAGCCTTAGCTTCCCACGTTACTATTATTGTTACTATAAGAATATTACCATGTTCTTTATCTTGAATTGACTGGGACATTATGTTAATATGCATATGGGCCTGCAAAAAATGTTGACTTTAAATCTACTGAGAACCACTGGGAAAATCAATTAGATACTGATTTTTTGAGCCTTCTACAGCAGATGAAATCCATATAACTCATTATATTGTTTCTTAGCGACTTATAGTCAAGCAATTGATTGTATTGATTAGTAGTCAATTGGGTGATTGAACTTATTTTGTTAAGATATCCCAAATAGCAGTCATGAAATGATAGGCAAAATATTACAGCAAAATCTTCTAGGATCAGTAGTATGACAAAAACAAGCTCAAATCTGAACATAACTACTTCCAAAAGGGCAAATCTCTTAAATAAAATGGGCTTACAAGGACACCTTCTTTATAAGATAGTTGTGAAGAATATATGGTGTTGTAAATGTGAACTGCTTGTGTACAGCCTGACTCAAATTGTAAACCTATGTTAATTATTACTGCTTTGGATGTTTTAGCTATACTGACTGATGTAAATAAACTAACTCAACCCTAAAGTGATATGAATTAGATCCCAACAATTTCATGCCCCAAAACATTAATTATCACTTAACCAATTCAGAAGCAATGTGTAGTAATAAAGCACTTTCAACTTTAAGTTGGTAATACTACATGAAGAAAGAGAAATTTTCTTATGTAGTACAAAAGACAACTCTTTTTTAAATACTAAATTTATTCCTACAGAGAAGTCACACATAAAGAATGAGTGACCCTGCAGGGAGAAGCATTTTTAAAAAAATGACCATTCTTCTTTGGTTAGATTTCCACTTGTCAGCAAACATTTTATGAGTGATAATCTGAAAAGCAGAATGTGGTTACTGAAGTTTTGAGTTCCCTAAAGAAATAGTCATGTAAGTTAATGATTGTAATGAAATAACATTAGGGGAAAGCTGGCCAAAAAAGTACATAAATTTCAACCTAAGGCTAAAGTTTTCTTCTTCACAGCAAATTATATTCAGGTTAATGGGGTCAACATGGGGATTGAAGCTATTGAGGAGGTCTAGTTGGCTCATACCAAATTTCCACTGCAGTCAATAATGCATGAAAGACATTTGGAGGGAGGCTATTTTCAGACGGTATTTGAGAAAATGCAAGGTTTTCATGAGATAAGCCTTAAAGAAGAAATGCCTTTTGCCTCTTTTACTTCAGAGTTTTGCTTAGACCTTTGTTTCAGCTTAGAATGATTTCCCTCCTACTCAATTACTTTTCACCTTTCCATTTCTCACCCCAATAACCCACTATTTCCTTTTTTCCTTTTTTAATGCATAACTCCTTTGAAAACTTAGAGAAACAATAGAAACTAAATGTCAAGAAACAGATTGTGATCAGTCTGGATACAGATTTGCATTAGCTTCTAGGATTAATTTAGGTGTGGAAACCTTCATAAACTACTCTAACCTTTTTCCTCATCTGTTAAATGGAGCTAATATAAAAAGGCATGTAGAGGACTAGTCAGAAACCACTTTGAGTGTCAAAATTACCTTAGAAAATTAAGCTCTTCTTTAGCCTGGAGAAATGCCTACAGGATAGAGGCCAGGAGAGCTACAAGCAAGGAGAGACTGAGCACTGCCAGTCTTTGACTCCTATATGGCATTAGCATCATGCAAGAGGTTAGCATCATGCAAACTATTATTTATTTGCTATTGACTTTAGTTCTGTCCTTCTCAAACAAATGTGGTTGAAGTGACTAAGTTTGGGTGCATGAGAACTGCTATTCTTTGTGTTGGAAAAATTATAAGAGAATCAATTTCCCTTTATTTTTATATATTACATTTCTGCAATACAAATTTTGTAGGACTTTGTTTCCTCTCCATTGTGTGATTTAAGTAACTACATACTATCTTTAAATGTGCCTTTTGACCCAAAAGAATCTAAACTATTTCTATCTAGTTTTCACAGTAAAGTTTTACTGATCCCTGTTCCAGTGTAATTCGAACTTTCTCTGTAAGCAGTGGATATGTGAACAGAGAGAAACTTGCATTTCTGTTGCTTGCTTGATAAGACAGATCTGCCCCTCTTCCTGACTGAACCTGAAGATCTGAGAGCAGTACGAATTTTAATATTGCTAGATCATAATTGTTTATCTTTTCAGGCTTTGCTGCTTTTAGTTCTACAGTCACCCTAATATTTAGTTACTGTCATTGCCATTTTATAAATGGGAAAAGTGAGACTCAGCAAGATTTACCAAGGACACAGCTAGGAAGTATTGGAACTAGAATTCTAACCCAGTTCTTCCATTTATAGCCATTTGCAGTATTGGAGAACCTAAACAAAGGTTTAGGTTCGAATTTTTCACACTTATTTTGTGGAAGTGTCATTTTGCTTGTAATGAGGATTTGTTTATTATGATTTCTATGATTTCTGTTTTTCCATGTATATTGTTTCAATTTTAGGAAGTATATTTAAAAAAGAGAAACTGGAAATTTCAGACTTCTTATTTGTCAGATCCTCATGTGAATAGGGTTTTCACTCTAAAATAAACAAAGAAACGAACACAAATATCCTAGCTTAAAACAAGCAAATCATTTTTTTTCCTCCAATCAGTTTAGCAACAATAAAATACAACCAAACACAATTAAGGAAGTGGTGAGACTGCTTTCCATTCATTAACAATGTAACATTGTCATACATCCTTGTTTGTTTTTTTTAAAATATAGGATTTCTCCCCTCAAATACATTCACCATAGTTTTTCCAACATTAAAACACACATGGTCTTCCACCACAGTCCATTGTGCTCTGCTCTCACTCTCCCTCTCTTCTTGGATGCCACAGACCTAAGGTTGGTTTTCAAAGATCAACTTAACGTTTGCAACAAACAGTTTAAAAGAATACAATTTAGCAGCATTTACCAGCATTTAAATGGACATATAATCTGACCCAGAAATATCAATTTTTAAAGTCTCTTTTACGAAGAGACAATAACCAAAATGAAAAGAAACCCAACCAAATGGAGAAAATTTTTGCCCTCCATACAAGTGATAAGGGTCTGATAACAAAGATACACAAAAAACTCACACAACTTAACAAAAACAAAGTCAAAAGCCCAGTCAAAAAATGAGTAGAAGAATTAAAAAGACACTTCTCCAAAGAGGAAATACAAATCACCAATAAGCATATAAATGTTCAACATTACTAATAATCAGGGAAATGCAAAAAGGCATATAAATGTTCAACATTACTAATAATCAGGGAAATGCAAACAAAATCACATGAGATATCACCTTACACCAGTAAGAATGGCCTACATCAAAAATAACGGGCAACAAAAAGTGATGGTGTGGATGTGGAGAGAAAGGGACTCTCTCACACAGCTGGAGGGTTGCAAATTGGTCCAGTACCTATGGAAGGCTCTGTGGAGCACCCTCAAACTACTGAAAATAAAGCTACCATTCCATTCAGCACTCCCACTACTAGGAATTTACCCAAAGGACACAAAAACACTCATTCAAAAGGGGGGCCTGTACTCAGATTTTTATTGCAGCACTACTTACTATTACCAGGATATGGAAGCAACCCAAATGTCCCAAAACTGACAAATGGTTGAAAATGATGTGGTATATTTACACAATGGAATATTATTCTGCAATCAAAACCAACACTGAAGCATTTGCAATAACCTAGAGGGAATTATATTAGCAGAAATAAGTCAAAAAGAAAAAGACTGAAACTATATGATCTCACCTATAGATGGGATGTAGGAGTGACAGATAAAAGTCCAGGAAAAACCCAGCATAAGCTGGCAGCAGAGAGAGAGAGCAGGCTGTTGAGGAGGGGTTGGGGAAGGGAGAGATAGGGGAAGGAAGGAGCATGGGAAGATAGAGATGAAGTCTCGCAGGTGATGGTGTGGAGGGAGAATACCGGGAAGTGCAATGCATACATAGATGATAGATTGATAGATTGATAGATATAAGATAGATAGATAGATAGATAGATAGATAGATAGATAGATAGATAGATGATATATAGATAGCAAACTGGTTAATAAAAATTAAAAAGAAAATACAAAGACAAAAAAAGTCTTTTTACCAATACTCTGGGAAAAGCTTATAAAATTATATATACAAAGAAATACTCAATATACCCCATTCATAATAGATAGGAAAAATGGAGTTATTAAAGATGCAAAACAATGAATAAAATATATTTAGCTACAAAGAAACCAACTGATGGTAGCTTTTTAAAATGTTTCCTTTGTTTTAAAAAAAATGCTCAAAGAGTCCTGTCAAATATCTACTATATTTAGGCTAAGTTGTGATATTTGAAAAATCAAGGCAAAGCATGTCCTAGTCTTATAACAAAACACACAAGATCTCCTTGATTCAAAATAGAGATTGTTCAGTTTTATTTTCCAGGATACTGAGAAATAAATACTTTAATAATAGAGAATTGTCCTAAATATGAACCATGAGCAAGATCACAGAACACAATTTTGTTTCAGTGAGAAACTTCTTTGTACTCATTGAGGCATGATCATAATAGTTTTGTAATTTCACTGAAGAAAAATTCACAAAAGAAGTATGAACAATGTGACTTGTATCATGCTTCATTACCTTTCACAATTAAGAAAGTCCTTTTTTAAACAACCAAATGACCCACTGGGGCCAGTATTCCAGGTAAATATCACTTATCATTGAAAACAAAATATGATCTAATTTCATATCAGAAAAACTTTGAAGTGAAGCTAACGTTAATCACATAGCAATCTAGTTTATATTGTGATGGAACTACTAGAAAGACCATTTAAAGGACTCCTTCAGCTACTCAGTTTATATTTTTAAAAAATCAGAAGGGCCATGAATTCTTTATAAAAGGAGCACATCTTTATTAAGAATGGTAAGTAACTTTTTTTCTCAATTTCACAGTTTCAGAATACAGACCAGGAGTGGTGTGTGGGAATTTGATACAATGATGATCCAGTTGACATGCCATCTAAATGCAAAGATAATGAGGGTCTATTAAAAAAAAAAAGGATCTTGGTGGTAAGATCCAGAAAAACATTCTTCTGTGGGCTAATGAACTGAATATATCAAGAACAAAGTAGTAGAGATAAATATTACATAAGACATTTTAGAAAAAAACAAGTATAAATGGAAAAGAGGCTTAGCAGCACCAATAATTTTTTTAAAGAAGTTTAAACTGACAGCATATTTAGAATGAGGCCTCTGTGTGAAACGTTGCTACAGTTGTTAAGGTGTTTGGGGGCTTTATCAATACAAGTCTGTTCTTGGAAGAAACAAAGCTAATGATTCCAACCATTTTTTAAAATGCATCCTGCCTTTTTAATAAATATGAGGTTTAAATCTAGTGATTCTAATAGAACTTTATTTAGTGACATGTCCTTTCCAAATCTTTACTTAAAAAAAAAATCATGTTTTTTTCTGTGTATTTTTTCAGTTAAGATTTATTTGATTCTAACCTCATGTAAAATAGTTAAGACAGGAAATTTACTTTGCTTTCTAGAAAGAACTTTATATAGAAGGTTGCCTTTTTAAATTATACAGACTATGTTTATTATGGGATTAATGATTAATAATCATTCATAGCTTGACACAGGTTCCTGTGGTAGAACAGAGGAATATTACCTTGAATCTCAAGAGTTAGTTTCAATGACAGAAAGATTTACTTTAATGAATACAATGATAACTATTTTATGTGAGATTCCAGAGTTGAATGGATTACCTACTATAAATAATCATCAAAGTCTGTGGTCTCAGAAAGAAGTCATGAGCCCCTCTATGAAGTCATAATTTTAGAAGGGTTACAGGTACCACTGGAGATTGCATATGGGAATCCTCAAATATGACAGAGAAATCACAAAGTCTAGAATGAGTGCTAAAGGAAGATTCACTAAAGAAAATGGAAAATATATGACCCTAATATTTCCTCATACCTTTGTTTCCCCATGCCCATCATCATTTAAAAAGTCCATGCTTGAGTGAATCAGCTCCATTTCACTGCACATTTTACAGCACAAAGTTATTTCTCAACAAATGTTTATTGAAGATTGGCACAAGAAAAATCTTACCAATAGCCTGACTGAGATATAAAATTGCTGTGGTATACTGGCACAAATTACCACAGCCAAAAATGGTTTGAATTGTGGTTTAAAATAGTAAAGTGAAAATAAAAACTAGACTTGATAAACACTGTATTTAATGAATGATCCCAAGGATATGCTTTGGTGTTACTGGTAATCTTCAAATACACATCACAATTTAATAACACCTTTCTTAGTGCCTTGATACAGGTTTTTTTTTTTTTGAAACTGAACTACATCATTTTACATCTAGCACAGAGGATATCACAACTATGAGAAAGCTAATTATCACCGGAAGTGCAATGTCTGTATTTATAGTCACCAGAAGTTTTACTCTTGCTTTCAGCAAAAAACAAAGATGACCACTGAAGCTGTACATTTGATATTCCCTCATGCTCTTCTTGTGCTTAAGTGTTTCATCCTTAAGAAAATGTCTATATGTAGCCACCAAAGAAGGAACACTAAAGCACAGTGTATGGATTTAATTTCTACGTTTACAAAGAAAATTTTGAGCATGCTGGCAATCTAGATGTAGGGCAAGTATATGCATTTCCATTATCAAACCAACATGTGCACTAGAGAATAATCTTCCTTTCTATAAGATCTTGCAAATTGATCTCCTGGGAAATTTTTTCTCGGACCTAATTCTTATGTATATATTTCACAAATGAGTCAAAGGAAAATGATACTGCCTTAAAAAAACAAGCTTCTGGCAGCTAAAACTTTGGAGACATTCTAATTTTAGGACAATAGGGCAAAGATCTAAGAGACAAATTAGAAGAAAGTCAGAGTCCACAACACTAATCCACTAACTACACAGTTGGAGGAAGCAGTACTGGTTAAAGCCAATGGTTTCTTCTGGGTAGGGGAGGATGGTATCAAAAAAGTAGAAGTGGGAAGACATTATCTATAACCTGGCCATCATTACCAAGACTTATCATGCTAGATCAAGAACATAGCAGCACACATAAGCTCTCAACAAAAGTAAAATTGAGTGATTCACTCAAGCAAGAACTTTTTAAATACACACCCTTCATGCCGTCTACATACAAGAACAGAGACAAAGTTGAAGAGAAACTAGTAACCACAATAATCACTATATATCATCAAAGTTCTGTATAATGTAATTTGAGAAATATGATGAAGAATGTGAACTTTGCTATCAGGTGATTTAAGTTTCAGATTTTTCATTAACTAGTTGTATGATCTTGGATATTTTACAATGTAGCTGTAAGCCTTTGTTTCTTTGTATGAAAAGTACACACAATGACAGAAAATAGTTTTGTATGCTGTAAGAATTTAATTTAGACCATTATCTTACTTATAGCAGAGATCAGTAGGTTTTTTCTGTAGAAAACAAAATAATTAAATTTTTAGGCTTCAGAGGTATTATGCTCTCCAGAGTAACTGCCATTTTAGCAAAAAATATAATCAGAGACAATACATGAAGAATGGGCTTGACAGTTGCCCAAAGGAACTTTATTTGTGGAAAAGGGGGTATCAATTTATAAAGGTTTGTAGAAATACTTAGTAATATTATGAAAGATCTGATGATATCACAGCACAAGAATCATCTGTTAGAATGATAGTTTGTTTACTTGTGCTATTATCTACTTCTTTAGCATAATACAGCAAAAATTAGGCACAAATCAGTTTGCCATTGAAGCTCAAGTAAAACACTAATCTAGTTCAATTGTGAGAAAATGTAAATCCATAATTGTGATCAAGATAAGGCAGGTGGTAAATTTAGAAATATTCTAATTAGTTCTCTTTGATGTGTTTTACTACCAAGTATTCCTAGAAATATATCCTACCTATATGAATCATCACACATGTTTTCTCAGTGTTGTAAAATATGTTTAAGGAAAACAAATTCACGATGATATTGACTAAAATGATCTAAATTACTTAGGACAGAAAGAGCATCAATGGTGATTTATAAAAAGTAAGTATATCAAACTTACAAAATCAACATATGAGAGGTGAGAATTTGTTCAAAAATACATAGTGATTTGATTTGCTAAGGTCTTGACCCTTAACAGAATTTATACTAGGGAAATACTATGTTTTTTAAGAGTCAAAGCAAAGGTTCAAAATAACAAAGCAAAAAAATTTTCCATCTATGGGAAGCAACATGGAAGGTAGTACCCTATTCTTAACAGCCTGTACATATACATATTTTTATTTAATCCCGAAAGTAGCTGTATTATTATCTCCATTTTTACAGACAAAAAAGTCAGAGAGATTAATTCATTCAAGCTCAAAGCTAGGAAATTATAGAACTAGGATACAATCCCAAGATACATTGTAAATGCTAAGGCATTTAAATTCTGCACTCAAGTATAACTTTCCAACTAAGGAATGTCATATAATAGAGACTGAGAACTTGGGGTTCAAATGTTCATATTATGCTAATTAGATCTCTTTAAGATAAACAAATAATAGTTTGAAATGGAGTGAAAGGTCAAGGAAAATACCATCTAATTAATACTGTGTTTCTCAAACAATTGATGAACTTTAAAATATATAGCTGCCTGGGCAAGTTATCTTTCATTTTTGCCTGAGATGTAGCTAAATGTAGAGGTTTCAGCCTTATCTGTACATTGGAATCACCTAGGAGTGGTCTTAACGTATGCATATATAAAACATAAGCTACAGGAAGGCCCCTAACCTGATCACACATATGAATCACTTCAACATATAAAACACTTAGTACCAAACTGATATAAAAAACACTCAAAACTCTTTTTAGTTAAGAATGCTCAAATGATAGAATTCCTGTGTGTTTCAGTGAATTGAGTTAAACAAACGAAATGACTCATGTTTCTTGGATATAAGTCTATCAGTTAATCTGATATTGACTATTCCCAGACTTAAAATTGATTTGGTTTATTTACATAGAGAATTCATAGATCATGACTTCTTTAACATCAGGGACAATGTCTGATTCATCTCCATGCTTTGGCTCAGTGACTTGCATGGAGTAGGTATATGATTTGTACTCAGTGTGTTGACTGCAAATGTGTACTATGTAGGGAAGCCAGAATCAAGAATTTCAGTGACCTGTGTAATAAAGCAAAATAGGTTTAGAAATTACAAGGTAATAAAAATTCCTTATACACACAGTCATATTGTACTGTCTAGAGGAAAATACATAATAGAAGCCATGCCTGTTTGGAAAAAAGAGGAGCTCTTATAAAAGCAGATCAGTAAGCATAGTACAGAACAGGAGGCAAAGATGCTATTTATGCATGGGGGAATTAAAATTCAGGTCCAAGGAATTAAAAAAAAGATAGTCATCAAAAGTATTATCTTCTATACAAAAATAAATACAGTTTTGATAAAATCAGCACTAGATAAATTAATCACCAAATACAATTACTGTGAAATGTGACTATCCCATTGAAGAGTCAAAGATGCCATTGCCAAGAATGAAAGATGTTTAGAGATAATATTTTACTTTTGCTTTTCCAGGAGCAGGTGATTTTGCAGGCAGAAAGATAAGACATGTTGAAATTACTGAGATTCATAAAGAAAGTAGAGAAATGGAACACTTGAAATTATCAAGACACATAAAACTGATGAGCTAGTGTTCCTATCAGGGATGGGAAACTTTCATCTCCTTGGGAAGCATAATAAAACATGTAAGTAGGGGACCTGGAAGAAAATGTCATTCACCAATACAAAGTCACAAGGTAGATGCTTACTATGACCCTGGCATGTTCTTCTTTTTTTTTTTCTTTCTTTTTTAAAATAAATACATTGGAAGGATGGGGGAAAATAAACACCTTGGATGGGATATTATAATGTAGAATAGTTGCATGATTTGTTAGCAGTCATTTCATGCATCAAGGCATAATGAATTCTTGTGTGCTCAAAGAATCAATTCATTATAACTATTGGTCTGATAAAACTTCACAATCCAATCTCATTCTAAATTTCTTTCTACTTGATTGTACACAATAGGAATAGTTCTCCTTTAAGAAGTGTATATAAAGAACAGCACAGTATGAACTGAGAGTGGTGAGTCTCCTCAAAACCAATCACTCATTCTCCTCCTTTTCACAAAGACAATCATCTTACTACTTTAATCTATGCATGTGGTTATATCACAGGAAACCACATTCATCAAGCATGGCACTTTGTCCCTTAAGTTTCATCTAATAGGCCAGGGCTGGGCAACTGACTCAAGCAAGCTAGAGCAAAATAGATTTGGAATCCTTGACCTATCTAGTTGTTCTCTTGAAAAGTGGTACTTGATCACATTAGCTGTGGATGGCTGCTTCACAGGTAGGTGGGGCAGCAGAGAAATCTAGGTAAGAAAGACCTATTTTGTAGTCTTGGATGCATCCCTGCTCTCAATTTAGAGGAGATAGTGTGTATAAATTTCCTCCTTATATTTTATTCTAACTCAAGTGGCTTTCTGTTTATGTCAAACAGTCTGAGTAATACAGAAATGGATTTGAGCTGTGTGCAGATTCCATTTACTTTTGCTCATGAAAGAGGAGGTCTCACAAAATAAATGTTTGCTGGACAGAGTAACCCAAGTTTTCAGTTTAACTGCTGATAAGCATTTCTTTCACATTGGAGTTAGATTTGAAAATCTGTTCTCAAATTATGATTGGCATAACCAGTCTTCCAGATGGTCACTCGTGTCTTGATGTAAAATGAAATGACTTGTTTCTTAAGGTAGCTATGACTTTAACAGTTTTTTCATTGTGAGAGTGTGCTGGTGACTGCGAGCAAAACATCCTCAACGATACTGTTTTCTAGGGCTTTAGTGAAGAAAACAAAGCAAACATGAGGATGGTGTATTCAGTAGAAAGGACAGATTGGGAAGAATGGATCACCTGGATTCTAATATTCTGTTTCACCTAATAACTTGAACTTCTCCCTCAGAATGTACTTTGATGAAATGAAACAGAGTGGTACAAAAGAAGAGTGAACTAGCCATCAGTTCAAATTTCACTTCTGCCATAAGTTAACTATGTGACTTTAATTCAGCTCTTCCACATTCTGGATCTCGGTTTCCTCATCTGGAAACTGAAATCCATATCATTTGTTACCATACGGAATTTTATTAAGAAATCTTGTGAGAGCTGAGCACATTGTAACCATTTGTCACATAGCAGTTACCACTACGAGGCTCCATGAAACTGTTGGACTCAATCCCTCTCCAATTCATTTCATATATATTCATCCCATAAATACATGCTTAAAATATGCCAGGCACTCTGCTACATATTGGAATTGAATTAGTGAACAAACACCCTCCATGTCTTCCTAGAGGTTGCATTTTAATGAACATTAGAGACATTAAATAAGCATACTCAAACTTGGTCTTTAGAGACCCCCTTACGGTGGATGTATCCAAAAGGCTCCTCTCTGCACAGGCAGTGATCTTTATTTGACATCATTTAAATGCAGCACCCTCATTCTTAATAAACTGCAGTAGAAACTTGCAATTTAAAACTGAAAAGATATATTAACTGTATAATATATATTGAGGGGTCAATATTTTCCCTTTGAGATTTAAGTCAAACAAATCCATTTCCATCTCCAGGGGGAGGTTTGCCTGAGGACAGACTGTGGACCTTACACACTCACTCCTTTATGAACCTTGACATTTTTTCAAGTAAGGTTTGTATTTTCCAAAAGATTCCTGGGTGCAGTATCTTACTGAGGCAATTTCTATTTTTGTCACTCATTTTTCTGATAACCAATTTCTTCAGTGCTAGGTTTGTTTTTTTCCATGTCATTGGCTGTATGATTTAATTTTATTTATTATTTTCACTTTTGTTGTATGCATGCCTTTGTTGCTTAAACCCCAAATTGTGTTTTTCCAGGGCAGTTTTCATTTTATCTCTGTCAACAAGGTTATACTCTATTAGGACTTGAAATTTATTATCATGTGATTTTTGTATCACCTGCCAGTTCCATACTAGGAAATTCTTCATATGATTATGAGTAAAAATCGTGGCATTTTGTGTAAATGTGAGGAGGACCACTGGAGCTTGTTTGTCCATTGAAACTCACCTGACTCACATCATCAAAGTGCTCATTAAACCAGAGCCTGGGCTTCCATGATGTAGTTTCTGGGATGAATTATTATACACCAGAGTCTAGATCTGCACCCATGATGGTGTTCTCTTTACTTAGAAATACATTTTTGACTGCCACTAAACCTGAAGTTGTCCCCAAGATGTCAAGCGACCCCCAATAGTGCAAGATAAGGTTCTTCTTCTAGGGTTGGCCTGACCACAAAATTATGACAGGAACAATGTTGTGTTTCACAAATAATGACATATTCACTTTTTGTGTTTTTTTTTTTTCATGCTTATTTTCTATCTATGGTGGATATCCTACATAAATTAAATATTTATCCTATTATTTTGATATAAATGAAAGCAGTAAAGAGGTACTTTTAATAAGTAATTTCTATGTGTTAGACCACAAAATATAAATGGGCTGCAAAACATTGATTCATAAGGTATTAGCCTGTCTCCCTGTTTTTTTAAGTTTGAACTAGGCACAATGTCATTTCATGCAAAAATCTAGATTTCTAGTTTCTCTTAATATCTGAATACTTAGCAGGAATGGATCTTGATGTTACCTTAGGAGTTATTAGCTGGTGCTGATGCTGACTGGTACTCTCCATGCCAGTTGAAAATGGTATGTGCTCACCCACAAACATACTTCCCACTACTCCCTTCAGTCTCCAACTTAGCCACTTTCATTACTTTTAAATTTTCTGCATCCTATATGCAATTAAGTTGCAAATCTTCATTAGGTGATTTTAAGTACTTCAGTTATAGAAACCCTGAGAAATGAATTATCTGAGTTTATTAAAGAAGAAGCAAAGCTGAGGGAGGTTTTGTTTTCAGTAAGAGTGAACTCACATCAGTGAGGAAGAGAGAAAAACCATAATCTTCTCTAAACAGAAGAGTCAATAAGTAAAGATGTGTTCTGGTTTCCTCAGTCTATTAAAGTTTTTTCTTCCCTGATTTCCTAATTCTTATATTATTACCTTAGTGTTTTATTTACAGGGAAAAGTAACCCAAGGAGTTTAATATGGGAATAGAAAAAGCATTGTTCTAAAGACACAAAATACCTCTCATAAATGTTTAACCACATGATGATATCAATTATGATTGACAATTTTTTTTTTTACCACCAATGAATTAAGCTGCTCTGTTTTTTTCCTCATTAGCTAGAAATTGCAACTGACAAAAGCCTTAGCCCATGATGGAAGGTCAAATGCACATTCTAAGTGCCCCCAGCATTCTTCCTAGTACTCCATCCTTGTGCAGTGACCATGGAGTCCAGATAGTTGAAAAGGAAGTGAAACATAAACCAAGGAAGGAGGTTTAACAAAACAAAAATTTTCCCTCTTTTTAAAGTATGTGGCCTTTGTGGATAGTTTCATAGATAATTACTGAGTATTGTAAGATTTTTGACATTACTTTCTTTTGTCCATACACCTAAAAAATAACTTCATCATACCACTTGTAACATTTATCTCCATGAGCAGTCAATAGTTTGTTTAGATTTTGCAATCAAAGTTTAGTTACTTCTTTGACCTTGGGTAGATTCAGGCTGTAAACCCGTAAAAAAAAAAAAAAAAAAAAAAAATGAAAACTCTCTAATTTAAAACAGTTACCCAGAAATTAAATTTTTGAGTTATTTTTAAAAGCATATGGTTGGTTTTACTTTCTTCTTATTTTTTTTTGTCTTAAAGCAGTATTTCTCTTGCTTATTTTCTTTTTGAAGGTGTGGTACTTGCTAATATTTTGAGGAAAACTTGGTTTTGTTCCTAATAAGAATTCTAGAAACCTAGAAATGGGAGCTCTTGTTTAACAAGAAGAATATTTGGAGGAACAATGCAAGAGGCAGAGCCAATTTATATTGAGATTGAAAACTATGTGAAAGTGAGAGATGGCAAATCCCTAAGAAATTGAAGATTTCAATGGAACTAGAGTTATAAAAATAGAATCAGCCAAAGGAGAAAGATGATTCAGAAATCATATAAAAACACTATTATTTTTGAACGATCATGCCTCTTGACTAAAAAACAGTGGACTGAAGTGGTTGACAGCATCAATTTATAAATTTGGGTCCTATAGATATTTTGTCAGTTGTATTCAGTTGTTTAAATATGTACATCTTCATTGCAGATTTAGTTTCTTTGCAAAGAAACCATACAAACATTTAAAAATTAACATTTTAAATAAATTTACTGAAATTCAACAGTGAGATGTTGATATGTAATGCAAGTCAAATGCATCACTTCTTTCTACCTACTTATTATAGAAGAGATTTTCATCTAAAACTTGTTAAATTTTAGATCATCTCAATTTTAATTCTTACTGGTCCTAAAACTTTCCATTATAAAACACCTTATTTACTAGACTTTTCAGTTCTACTTCATTTGGTGTGTGTCTCCTATGCATCTATACCTGTTAGACTGATATCCCAGAATATCTTTATCTTGACAGTACTGTGATAATATAACCTGCTTTAGAGAAATGAAACTTCTACTATAAAAACACACTCTACATATTCTGTCAACAAATGTTCATACTAAGTAATAAAATCTCTATATAAGTATATATACACACACACCCATGTCTTTTTTTATTTCCTACACAAAAATGCTTCTTTAAAAATGATTTTATAATTGTCCAGCACATACCTATTCAGGGTCTAATATGAAGTTACTCAAAGAGGAAAAAAGACATAGAAAAGGAGAAAACAGGAAGGAGTCATGGGGGTGAACCATCAATTTAGAATACACTCATATATGATGATATTTTATGTCTAACTTCACTGATTTATTCCTAACTTACCTCTGGTCTAGAGGAAGACATGGGGAGATTACTGTGACACAGGTGAAATACATTTTATATTGTATGTTCCTTTCTGCTTTCATCTGTACAAATAAGTCAGTCCAAAAATAATGCTGAAGGACTGAAGGAGGTAGAAGGAAGACAATCTAAATCTTCATTTTTCATGACAAAGGATACTGAAGATCTCAAGATAGACTTAGGTTACTTATCAGTATGATATCCCAAAGAGATGTAAGGGCTTCAGGCCCATCATAAATGGTTTAATGGTGTAGTAAAGAGGTCAAAGACACTTGTGACTTTAAATACTATCGCATCGAAAATGGAGAAATGCCTATCAGAAAAAATTCTATAATGCTTATGCATTCCTTTGACAGAATAATGGGTGAGCTACCCAGCTTAACCTATATTAGTTTATGTTTAGGTTGGTTTTAGCTTAAAAAATATTTCAAGGAACACTTTTACACTGCTGGTGGGAATGCAAACAGGTTCAATCATTATGGAAAGTTGTATGGAAGACCCTCAAGTTACTGAAAATGGAACTACCATTCCATTCCGCAATTTCACTTGTGGGAATCTACCCAAAGGACACCAAAACACTAATTCAAAAGGACACCTGTACCTGTACATTTATTACAGCACTATTTGGAATAGCCAGAACAATGAAACTACCCAAATACCTTGAAACAATGAATGGATCAGAAATTTGTGGTATATATACATGATGAAATATTCATGAATCCAAAAACCACAAAATTTGATGCATTTGTGATAACACTGATGAACCTAGATGGAATCATGTTAGCAGAAATAAGCCAGAAAGTAAAGAAAAATATGGATGATTCATGTGTATGTGGGTTTTAGGGAAAACAAACAAAAGTTAAGGAAAATTTAAAACTAACTGTCAGCAGAACTGACACATAGAACTAGAGTGAAGGGGGGGTAAAAATGGGGAGGGATGGGTACAAAAGTTTAACATGATGGTTTTCTGGTGATAAGGTGGTAGGAGAACCTTGGGGGTAGACAATAATGTTATATATATATGTGTGTGTGTGTGTGTGTGTGTGTGTGTGTATACATATACACAAATGTGCATGTGCCATCATTAAAAAATAAAATAAAAAATAAAGTAGTTTAAGAAATTATGAAATATTTTCAAAGGCTACCCAGGTTGTATATAAACTAGGGGGAAATAATAAGCTTTTTCACTTGTGATTGTGGGCAAAAAGAAAATTCCAGGCAAATCATTGGCAGATTTATGCGTATATTTACAAACAGGATCACTTACAAATCATTGTAATTAGTTTACTGAGAATCATTAGATTCAAATAAATGTATGGGAATGCATGCATATAAATAAGCCACTTGCATTTGAGTTAATTTGCTCCACAACCAGGTAAAGATAGCATAAGTGAGCCATTAATGCAGAACATTAGTTTTTCAGACAACAACACTACTCCCTTCATTTAAGCAGCTGTACCCTGTGTTTCTACCCCAGTATATACCTTTTTAGAACCTTTATAGCCTATATTTTTAACCATGACCTCCTGCTGGAACCAACTGCAAACACACAAGTGATTCCAACATGTCTGAGGTTATATACCACAGAGTTCCAGCATGAGCTTTATCAGGTTTTAGGATTATCACTTTGATGAGCATAATTCTTCCACTGTTGTCTCCTTGCATACAGGTAACTTTTGTTCCCTTAACATCTTCATCTTTTGCTTCCTTATGAAAAACATCCTGGAATATGACCATTGATAGACACAATGATGTTACTAAAAGTTCAATTGATGGTCCAAATAATATTTCCTTTCACCCCATTTGAGTTTCACCATTCTGCATAAAATCCAGGCATCTAAAAGAACTGTACCAAGTTAAAGAGAGGACTGCAACATTATTTGTGATTTCTCAGAGTGGTACTGATCAATGCCAAAGACCTTTGAATTCCAAAGTGGAAACAAGATGATATTAGACACTGAGTGACTACTGTATCAGAATAATGCCACATAAATCCACAGATAGGACCTAGAGATAGAGAATGCAAGCATTTGCATGCTGGTATTAACTGAACAGTTTTATGTGCTGTAACTTACTCAACACTTTCAGGTAGAATTTCCACATCAATCCCCAGTATTAAGGGAATATTAAGGTCAATTTAAAGAAGTAGAAGATGTGGACACTAAGTTCTAGAAGCTTTGACTGAGTCAAGGCCAATGTCTACTGTGGAGTAATTGGTAGAATTGTTACAGTTTAACAACTTTAAATTGGCTTTAGGGACACAGATATGATTCCTGTGTTCTCATTCTAAGTATTTCTTTTAACAGTAATAGTGGATCCAATCTGTTAAGTACATACTATTAATCAGTGGATGTACTAAGCACTTCTTACTCATTAATTCATGTAATTGCTACAAGCACTATATAAGTACTATTATTATTCTTGACTTAAAGAAGAGAAAATTTAGGCTTAGAGAAGCAGAGTACCTTGCCCAGAATTTAAAGTTGGGCTTGAAGAATCTGTTCTTGAAATTTGTATTGTGAAAAAATTTCATATGTCACCTTGCTATTAGGGAAGGGATTAAATACATTTGTATCTACACATTAACCATATTGAAGTGTAATGGAAATCCCAGATAGAGTAATTGTGCAAGAGGATTTAAAAGGAATATAAGTAGAGAAGGAAAAAGAACCTTTATTTTAAATGCCCTGCTTAAGGAGACTCAACAACATACTGTGTAATGGGCTGAAAGCAGGATTTATTTATTTTTAATTTATTTATATATAAATTTCACATCTTTGTAATCCCAGGGATTCACCTCCCACCCTCCCCACCATTTTCCTCTTTCCTGCCCCTGCCCAAAGTTGTATGCTTCAGTTTGGTGGTTAGCTTGTTTTGACTTTTCCTCATGGCTTTTGTTTATTTTTTCACTATATCCCATATATTAGTGAAACCATTTGGTTTCTGCCTTTTACTTTTTGACTTGTTTCTGGTAATACAATTTCTTTAAGTACACCCATGTTATCATAACATCATCAACTTCATCATTTTTAACTGATGAGCAATATTCCATTATAAATATATTTGGAGTATTTAGGTTGCTTCCAAGTCCTTGCAACTATAAATAGTGTTGCAGTAAACATCCGAGCACAGGTGTCCCTTTCACCCACATTGAGATCTCTTTTGGGTAGATTCCCAAGAGAGCAATTGCTGGGTCAAATAGCAGTTCCATTTTCATTAACTTGAGGGTCCCCCACACAGATTTTCATAGTGGTTGGACAAGTTTACGTTCCCACCAGCAGTGTAAGAGCATTCTTTTCTCTCCACATCCTCGCCAGTACTTGTTGCCCATTCTTTGGATGTGGGCCATTCTTACTGGTGTAAGGTGGTGTCTTATTGTGGTTTTTATTTGCATTTCCCTTATTGCTAGTGACGTTGAGCAATTTTTCATGTGCCTGTTGGCCATTTGTATTTTCTCTTTGGAGAAGTGTCTTTTTAGTTCTTCCCATTTTTTGATTGTGCTTCTTGTTTTGTGAAAGCTGGATTTAAAAGAAGGCAGTGAATTTCTGTTCACCGTCATTGTACCTCTCACCATTTCTGGTAGTTAGGATACAAGCTATTTCATTTCATATTCATCCCTGCAGCAGATCTGTCAAGCTCAACTATAACTACAAAGGAGAAACTGGAAAGGATCCCATTTTTATTTTATTTTAAATGCCCTATATGATCAAACATATCTGGTATTTTCAATTGATGTCTCCTTTCCTCCCTTTTCCACCTATTACATGGCCAAAATGTTTCGTACATACTATTGTTGGGTCATCCAAACCACATGACTTGCCTTCCTCTGTAGTAAACATTCCACCAATACGTTCAGATACAAACATAGTTTCAGTAGCCACGTTTCCTGCTTTATTTTTTTTAACTTTTATTTTGTAATTTTCATACAATATTGGTCACATTTGTATGGTTGTTATTCCCCCTTAGTCATAACCCTTCTCTCCATATTATACTTCTATCCCTACTCCCCCCCTTTCTTCATCCCCCCTCCAGTCACTCCAATTCCTCATGCTGCAAGTTGTTGGTCCATGTTTGGCCCACTGGTCATCTCTTTTTTTCCTGGAACAATGTCCTTTTTACCTGGGTGTGGACTTGAACTCTTGAACAGTAAAAGACCAGGGTGCTTGGATCTCCAGAAGTAACTGAGGTAGATAGTCAGCTCAAGCATGTCAGGAAATTGTATCAGGGCAAATGTTTGTTGCTGATCTCCAGAATCTTTTTTGATGGCTGTCATGTGGTGCTACTTATGTGCTGTATAGTTCTGATATCTTGAGTTGGCAACCCAATTCCCAGTCACCAGCAGAGGAAGCATTTCTTGCTGGACACATTTGTTCCAGCTCCTCTTCTCTCTTATGATAGCAGTTCTGCCATGGGGCCACAGCTACAACTCAGTGACTTTCTTGCCCCATTAATTGGTAAAGGAGGGAGCCTCATTTGCTTTGCACAAAACTGTGGGCCAGAGGTTTGATTCCCCTAACTTGGACATGATGCAGGTAGAAATCTGTGACAAGTCACAACAATGGGGTCTCCCATTATTCTCTTAGTGGTTCCTATCATGCTGCTTGTCCTGCCTAGGTGGTGAGTGTATCGATGACTGTTATTCCTTCTTTTCCTCTCCATTATATCTGCAGCTGGAGAGACTGGTTTTTTCATTAATAGTGCAGGTCTGATTGAGGTTGGAGTAAACCAGAAGGGGGACTCCCCACTGTGAGCCTGCACCCTGGCAGAGGTACCTGACCCCAAATACCCTGCCCATGTGGAGGCAGAGGCCAACTTCCCCAGCATGAGACCCCTGAACTCAAGACCCTGAGATCCTGAGATCCTGGTGGCATAGGACACACTCTACCACCCCTAGCCCCGCCAGAGGCCTAGACCGAGGCAGGGGTGTGCTAGTTTTTTTCCAAGGGCCTGTGCCATCTGAAAGGAGCTCAAATCTAATCTCCAGTTTAAGTAGGATCACAGGGCCAGGCTTGGAAGGTAGAGAGCCTACTAATCCCATCTCCCAGCTCAGGACCCCTGGCTGAAGCTTCCCCGCTCCCACTCCCAGACACTGAAAGGGTGAAGGCTAAGGCCTCCAGCCCTGAGACCCCTAGACCCTGAGATCCCGAGAGCCTTGTGGTATAGGATATACCTTATCCCCCCACTGGGGGGCTCCCCAAAGGACCAGGCCTTTCAAGGTGACCTCAGCCCCTACTCCCAGCCCAGCTTGAATCAGGGCTAGGTCTAGGAGGTAGGACCTACAACTCCCCTCTTTCAACTCAGCACCTCTGGGGATCTGTCCAGCTCCCCTCACCCGCCACATAAGGGAGGAGGCCAGTTCCTCAGCCCAAGACCCCATGACCTCAAGACCACAGTGGTGCAGAACTCACCCTACCCCCACCCCTGCCAGCAGTCTAGGCTGCAGTGAAGGTGTGCTGAGGGCCCTTCCCTATGCCCAGGTGGTTCAGGGAGACTTTCAACTCTCTCTTCCAACCCAACTGGGTCTAGGGTTGGGATTGAAAAGCAGAGTTTACTAATCCCCCCTCCCCAGCCCAGGAGCCAGTAGCAGTGTATGGACCCTGCTGTAGAAGACAAGTATGATAATTCTTAGGACTGAATTCTTCTTAGTGCCAGTGTCCTATCCATAAGAAGTAACAATAGAGTTCAGAAAATGGCTTTGCCATTCATTCAAAACCGGGATCTATTGTT
Organism: Uropsilus gracilis; assembly: GCA_004024945.1. Classification (NCBI taxonomy): domain Eukaryota; kingdom Metazoa; phylum Chordata; class Mammalia; order Eulipotyphla; family Talpidae; genus Uropsilus; species Uropsilus gracilis. The sequence continues at coordinate 9,535 of PVHY01014952.1, read as the reverse complement.
TATTATCTGTGTGATTTTAGGAAAGTTACCAAGAATCTTAGGCAAAAGCTTTAGTTTCTACATCCGTAAAATTAGCCAAAGCATACTGACTCAGTTGGGTGATTTACAATACAGTGCATGTGAACAACCAACAACTCACTGGGTACATGTTAGCTGTTACAATAAAAACAACCACAATTACTATTACTCTTCTATCCGCAGTCCCCACTAAAGTAGTTTTACAGCATTAATAAGCTCCTTCACAGACTAGCTGATTAACAATCAAATAAATCTTATAAACAACAGAGAATCCAGAGCTTCCTGGCTCTTTCCCTGCCACCCTTGATAACTTACTTAAATTCTCTGATCTTCAGTTTCCTCATCTATAAAATTAGGATAAAGATAATATCATTATTTGATTATATATATATATATTAAATCCTTAGAATAGTGTCTGGCATATATTATGCAATAGGTTGGTACTAATTTTGTTTGTTATTATTTCAGGTAGTTTCATCTCAAATTCACTCTGTCAAAGTGAAATGGAAGAATGTAGAATCTATGCTATACTTCGGTATTTATCTAAGTTTTTCTGGAAACCTGTATATATTTATATTACAAGCTATATGCCTAGCATTTGTAAAATAATCATGTCTTCCTGGAGATAGATGCTTCCCCTAAAATGCAAGTTCTATTCAGTCTCCTTACCCTATTTAATTAAGCCTTTTAACCAAATTCCTGTTACAGTGATTTTTTTTTTTTTTGTCACTTTTTGACTTGCATTCTGAAATTTTGGAGATGTGCCTCTTTGAGTCAAGTGTTACACCTAGGCTTTGAAATATTGATATTGATGACATTGATATAACTAATATATGAAATAATCACTGTTTCCTAAAGTGCCCTGCTAGGAATCAAAAAAGTATCTGTGTGGTACTCTATCACCTGACCTCTTCAGTGGAACTCCAAACAACCAGTTTGGCTTCGACCCCAGAACACTGAGTTTTAAGCAAACACTGCAAAGATATGCTATTGGTAGTTTCTGTGTCCTAGCTACTGAATTGAGCCAGGGTAGGAGAAAGCAAAAACAAGGAATTCAGCTACACTTCATTCTCCTTTTCCTTTCTGTTGTCACACCTCCCTGCTTCATTGGGTAGATCTCTTTTTTTTTTTTTTTTTTTTCTTGTGAGCAATTACTCTCAGGCACACTGTGCAAACTTCACTGCCAAGATTCCTCTAGCCTTTTGAACTCCCACTTTCAGCCCACCCGAATCCATCAGATGAAATAGTTTTCAAGGTTGAATAAGATAGAGGCAATGTGGTCCTAGAGACACTACAGGGAGGGAAATAGGTAAAAATCTTATGTTGGTATCATCGTAACCTTGAGAAATCCAGTCAGCTGCCTGCATCTTTGTATAAGTGTATTGCAGAATCTCACTGGCTATTCTATGCAAGAAAATGAACCAGTGCTTTGAAAAAGAGGGTGGGAACCAGGAAGGCACAAAGCACCTTAAAAACTACCATTCTTTTAAATTTAGGTTTCCCTCAAGAAATGATTAGGAGAAAGGATCTGTAAGCCTTTTCCTGCTTGGACAATATTGCCTGGAGATAAGAGATGTGCAGGTTTACATTTACTAGCTTTGAGACCATGATGAGAAAAGTCAGTCACTGAGGACTGCTTTTTCATCATTGAGTGGAACAGTATCATCTCCTTTGTAAAAGTTAGTTCAAATTGATTGTGAATATAGACAAGTCCTCCTTACATAAACTCTAAATTCCAGTTCATTTTCTGTGAAATAGAACTAATAAGATATGCCTTGCAGACATTTTGCATTGGAAAAATGAAAATATACACAAAATCACCCAATAGGATAGGTGATAAGTAATACATACTCATGAACTATCAGTTCTCTCTTTTACTTTCTTCCTTATCTTACCCAAGTCTGTTATGCTACAATTGAAACGTGATCATTCTTGCTCAGAACTTACTGGAGGCATTAAATGGACACTGACTATCCACCTACAGTTACTTAAATATTATTGGATAATAGTGAGAACAATGCTCAGATATCAGTAATTAATTTGTCTGCAGAATACTTTTTGTCATACTCTTTAGCATAAATTTGTTCCACAATTCCGTGCATCATCATAAAATACTGGAAATAACATTTATTTTTTGAGAATATTAAACCCATTGATTTAAAAGCCCCTGAATAGCTTGTTTTAATGTCCAATGAATACCTGTTAAGTTTTCATTAGACTACTATAAACTTTTTTTTCAGGGTTGCAACTTGCTGTCAACATGCTAAAGTACAGTACAGTGATTTCTATTTTAGAATAAAATGTAAGTATTTCCATATGAGTCAGTGATTTTAGCATTGTTGTATCTTCATATGGGCCAAGCTGTGAATTTAAATAGTAGCATATGTCATACTTATGTGTATAGACAGTATTTCAAATGACTAACTATGACAATATTAGTGGTACCAATTTGAAATTTTCAACCTGCTGTGTGAACATTTGTTATTTAAAAAAATCTACATTGGAGCCCATAGCCACTTAGTAACTAATAAAGTGATATTTGCCCTTTTCCCACTACCTATGGTTTCTCTGCCTGTAAATGTGTGTTGGGTGAGAAGTGTAGTTGGCATCTTGATCTGGATGTAAAAACCTGATTTAGCTCTGCTACCGAAAGTGCTGGGACACCCTAGTACATATCGTATCATGTGTTATGACTATAACTAGGCAAATAGTCTCACAGCGGATAATCACCTGCACTCTGCTAAGCATTTAAATTGTTAACCATAAAAGCCTCACATTTGTCAAAGTGGCTGCTGAAAAAGACTGCTATTATGGCACCCCCAAAATTGTCTGAATGCTACAGATCTCTATGGGGATCTGTTGAATAAACATTCTCTGCCAAATCACCATGACATTTGGCATTAGGAGGCATGAAATTGAAGAACCTTTGAAGTTGGTTATTTACTCTCACTATTCAAGGGGGGATTTCTGTATCAGTATTGCAATCATAACTGTGAATAACAGTGACATGGACTGAATTCTGAGAAACACAAATGGGGATCTAAGAAACATATGCTTCTACCAACAAGAATAATGATCCTGGGGCCATGCTGATATTAAGATTTCGTGAGCAAAGATTTGAATTATTTTTCAGTTTATCCATGCTTTACATTGGCTTATATCGAATCCCATCTAATGAAATTTATAAAATGGTTTGTTATGAGAATAGAAAGGTGGACTCTTTGATGGGAAAGTCTGCTCATGTATTGAAATAAAGCTTAGCGCAAGTTGCAATTTGGTATCTATGAAGAATTATTTGGTGCTTGCATTACTTTCTTATTGCTTGGTTGCTTTTACTTAGAAGTATGACAAAACCTAGGTCAACAATCTTAGAGTTTTGGAGGTCAGAGGACTGACAGGGGTTTCACTTTCTAAAATAATGCTGTCAGAACAGCTTGATTGCTTCCTACGAGCCTCTAGGGGAGAATCTGTTTTGTCTTTTCTAGTTTTTAGATGTTGCCTATATTCTTTGACTCAAGACTTTCTTACCCATCCTCAAAATTGACAATGACAAAGTGAGCCTCATATCATATCCCTTCAATTTTTTCTTTGGCCTCCTTTTTCCACTTTTAAGGATATAATATTGAGCCTATTCAAGTAATCCAAAATAACCTCTCAATTTTAAAGTCAGCCTGACTTCCAACTTTAATTCTACCTATACTTTAGTTTCCTTTGGCCATTTAAAATAACATATTTGTATATTCCATGTACATTTTGGGGAAACCAATATTCTGTCTTCCACAGTGGTTAACTCATGAGCTATTGGAACCTGTTTTGTAATTTTTGATAATCATGATTTTAAGAATATTTGCTTTTGCCACAGAATATATAGGAAAAAATGTCACATATGTACAACATACAACATTTGTGACTATAAAAGGAAATATTGATAGGGGTACTATGGTGAAATTAGGGAGGCCATAGACTCATTATGGTAAGGCTGCCTTACGATAGCAGTAATTGTGCCCTGGCGGGCAGAGGCTTGGATAAGGGAGGCCAAGGCTTCTCTTGAGAGAAACAGAGAGAGAGGAAATTTAAAGAGTGTGGCTGGACTCCCATCCAAGTACTCTCAAAATAATGAAAATGGAACTACCATTTGACCCAGCAATTGCTCTCTTGGGAATCTACCCAAAAGAGACCTCAATGTGGGTACAAAGGGACACCTGTGCTTGGATCTTTACTGCAGCACTATTTATAATTGCGAGGACATGGAAGCAACCTAAGTGCCCCAAAACAGACGACTGGATGAAAAAAAGTGGTATATATACAATGGAATATTACTCATCAATCAAAATGGCAAATTTGTGATTCTATGACAGCATGGATATACTTAGAAGAAATCATATTAGCAGAAACAAGTCAAAAAGAAAAAGACAGAAACCAAATGGTTTCACTAATATGTGGGATACAGGGAAAAAATAAACAAAAACTTTGAGGAAAAGTCAGAACAAAAGCACCAAACTGAAGCACACAACTTTGGGCAGGAGGGAAAGGGGGGGTATGGTGGGAAGGTTGTGTGTGTGGGGGTAAATCCCTGGGATTACAGTGATGTGAAATTTATACATAAATAAATAAAAAGTAAATAAAAAATAAAGAATGTGGCTGGAGAACAACGGGGAGAAGGAGAAAGAAAACTGGTGAAAGGAAAGGAGAGGATCAGCAAGGAGGCTGGAGGCCTTGGAGCTGCTGCTGCCATGTAGGAAGCCATGCTGGGAGCTTCCATCCCCAGTCTGGGCTGGTGAGAAGCCTGAAGAAAAAATGTTGAGAAACTTGTGAACTACCTAAACTGATTTGGAAACTTGGTATTTGAAAACTTGCTTTAAGTTTGAAACTGCTAAGCTTGGGAATTGTCTGGAGACCTGAAGAGACCTTGGAGTGTTGCCTTTTTCATCATGAGATGTCTGAAGTGTTTGTTGCTGTTGAGTCTTTGTGGTTTGGGCTAAAAGAAAGCTGCAGCTGTGCCTTTTGGAAGTGGACAGACAGCACCATCTTGGTTTCTACATTTGGCTTGAAGTGAATAGCTGTGCCTTTGGAGGAGGATGAATGATACCATCTTGTTTTTCTCATTGGTGTGAAGGTGGGACAGTCTCCATTTTGTGGACACATGTGGCTAAGGACCTATATGTAGTATTTTGATTAGAGACTAGACTATGGGGTCAAATTATCAAAGGGGTCCCTTGTGTTCTCAGAGATGATTGTATTTTTGTCTTCTAAGTGAATAAATCTTGTTTTTGCTTCCTCTTAATATTAGTGTGGTCTGGCTGCTTCTTGCACAGGCTGGGGCAAACCTGATTAGTGGCTGAAATTGAAAAGGTCAACTGTTCCTGCTTGTAATTTTAGTTAATTTCTTTGCTTTGCCTGTTTCCTTATCCAATTTCAATATCAAAAGGGAGAATTTCCATAATTGATATTTGTTTGACTCAAGAGTAGGTGATAATACAAATTTATGATGCCACCTACATTAATGCAAGAAAACGATTTTCATTAAAGTGATGAAACTAGTTATATTCTACTGGTGGATCATTCCCATCCTTTGTGAGTGGTATACTCCAAAAAGGTTAAAATTAAATCCCCACTGAAGCAGGCAAATTTGGGAAGCTTGAATGTATAAGGGAATCCCTGAAGTTGACATAAGAATCTGACTGTAACACTGACCATGATCAGAGAAACCAATCTCAGGAATGCAGAAGGAGGGCCAGGACACATCACAGGTCAGCACCTAAGACCAGACTTTGCAGCAGATAACTTGTGTAAACTGGTGCCCCAAGTAAGAAAGCTCAAGAAAACATGCTAAAAGAGTCTCAAACCCTTGTTCCCACACAGACAATGATATCTTTTACCTTGCCTTTTGTTCTTTTCAGTGTATTTCACCAAATCCACATGTTCTGTTCTCCACATTGTATATGGTGAATTATTTCACTTCATTGCCTCTGGCTAGCATACCCCAATTTTCCCTGCAACACCCTTGACTGAAAAGGAAATCTGATTAATTCCACATATTACAGTAACTTCTGCTTGAGGTGAATTTAAAGGTAGAGTGATGTCTTTAAGCAGAAAATCAATTTCTACAACTTACTGGATTCTAACAGCATAACATGGCAATGGTAGAAGTTTTGGGGTGATGTTCGCCATTAACATAGCTGATGTTAGTGCTTTGATAGAAACACTGGAAAGAAAAGAATGCAGCTGGAGAATAGGAGATACTTACCTTTTGTTTTTGTATTGTAAATTTCAAGAACTTGGGATACTATGAAGATTTGACTTTCTGATTTGATTGTTTGGGGACTCAGGTAAACAAAGTTGACTATTCCAGGATATTGTTGGTGGCCCTTCATTAGAATTCATAGTTTTCTTTCAAAAGGATAGAAGGGGAGGAGAAAAGATAAACAAAGACTTTGTGGTGTGAAGTGATTGACAGGGCTCTCACAAAAAATGAGAGAGGAACAAGAAGAGATAAATAAACCTGTGTGAAGAAAGGTAGGATTAGCTATTTTGGGAAGGACCTGGCTGTGGATGACAGCTGAGGCAGAAAGAGTCAGACCTTAGCCCATTAGTATCAGCTCAGGCTGGTGGAGATTTGTGATTTCTGGAAGTGGCATGGGGCCAGCCTCAGGGAAGCAACATTGGAAAGGAGAGAAAAGGAGAGGCTATGAGGTTTGCTGTGAAAAGGCAATGGTCTGGGGCAGTTGAGCACATGAGCCTCTGCATGCATAAGCTGATTGTGTGTGTAAAGAGTTTGGAGATTTGAACTTTGTATTCAAGCTTGTTTTATCTAGTTTGATTCAGTTATTTTTTTTGGAGAGGCCATGAGTGTGGCCTGAGAAAATGAAACTGACATTGGTTCCTGTATGGTGGAGCTTTTCTACTGCCTGAAGTTGAGGCAGATGTTGAAAGAAAAAGAACATCTCATCTTAGACCATGTGTTTCGAGGAAGCTGAAACAGGTGCCAAGGGAAGAAAGAGGAATGCCCAATTTTTGGATTATTTGTTAGTGAACTCTTATTGGGTATGTGGTGAGGTGACCAGGGGCTAAAGGACAGTTATAGACATGTGGTAGGGTGACTGGGTTTTCCATGTTTATTTTGTAGCACACGTAGTGGGGTTACTGGGGTTTTTACATGCTTATTTTGTAGTACATATTTAGATAATCACTTCCTTCCTTGCTTGCTAAGTAATAGATAATTGTATCATTTTAAGAGTTTGGTCTAGTTTGGGGATTACATAGCAAGGCTGTGGGGCAGTAAAAGAACCCTAAAGGGGGCTGGGTAAGAGACAGGTCTAAAAATAAATAATTTTTTTCTTGTTTGGGAATGAAAGAGTCCTAATGAAACAGGGGGACCAGAAAAGACCTTTTAACTTTGACTTAAAAACTTACAGGCCTGTTTCTTTCTCTCTGAAGCAGGCTCCACACAGTTTACATTAACAATTGCCTTTAACTTCTATACTAGATACACCTATGCCTGCTTCTCTCCCCAGGAAGGAGGCTACAAGATGGCCATTTACCTTTAACCTTGAGCACCTCTGCCTTCTTCTCTCTACTAAGCAGGCCACAAATGGTTCATTAGCATTTACACTGTACCTGCCTACTATTGGTATGCAAAAATCAGCCACCAGCTTCTCTCTGCTTTCTTTCCCTCTTTCAGACCCAAAAAAGAAAAACTTAGAAACACAGTTTAAACTCTTGTGTGTTCTTTCCACAATCTCCAGCCTTCTCAACCAAAATTCCAAACCTATGCAAGACTATCAGTGCAGACTAATATATTTCTAACAAAGTTATTTCCTAATTACTACAAAAGAAACATGTAAGTAAGACTCAGATTACTTTAACATAGACCAAAACCTTTCTCAGTATTGTATAAAGTCCTTTCCCAGATTGCCCAAAAATCCTCAGTCTCTCAGTCCTGATCATCTCCCCAATGTCAGCCAGTCAGAGTTCCTCTCCACATCTTTGAAGACATCTTTTTTTGGTGTGTTCCTTTGGTGTGGTCCTCCTTGTCTTCCAACACTGCCTTCTCCTTGTCATCTTCAGGTAGCAGGAACTTCATGGTACCAGACCCAGCCAAGTTCACTTTCTTTTCAGGCCTAACTTTTGAATGGCCTCTTCCAGACACCAGTCAAACTCAGCAAAACAAACTCCAACACGGAGTGCAAATCTGCAAACTTCTTAACTGCATTTAGCACACATACTGCCAGCCTGGGCCAGTCAAAGGCTGCAGGCTTCAGGCCCTGGCCAAGTCCACATGACTCACATCTTTACAAGATGGCTGATTCCCATCTCTCCTCCATTGAATCTCCCTCTCTATCTGATCTCCATATTGCCATCTGAGCCTTCTCTTTGTTTTCACACCTTTTATATACTCTGGTTTCCCACCTTCCAGGAACCACACCTGGACCATTTCACTTCTTCCTCCCTCCTGCATCTCCCTGAAGGGAAATTCTGACTAAGGTCATTCTCACATTTTAGCATACCTGTTCTTGAAATCTGCAATCTTAAACAGGAGACAATGGTGGAGGGGGTAGCACACCTTATCACTAGGTCAAGCAATAGGTATCTAAATGACTAACATAACCTATGTGTAGAAGCTTAAGTGTTAATAATGGCTTTTGCTCTCTTTTGCATTAGATTAAAAGGTAAAAGCTTTTGTTGGTAAAAGAGTTTTTAGTAAAGCATTGCTCCCTCCCCTCCCAATAACAGATGGAACATTATCTTCTCCATGGATCTACTGTAAGTTTCTATCTAAGAACCATAACACTATCCCTACCATATGCCAGAGAGGTTGTAATTCTGAAGGACTAAATATTTATTGAAAAAAAAAAGGGGGGGGTAGCATTCATTTATCCACAGTACCTTGCTGTGGGCTGTGGATGACCACAGTGACAGGACAGTTAACAAGAGATTAAGGAGTGGGGCATGAAGGTAATCAGGATAGGAACTAAATCAATCCAAGTTGTGAAAAGAATAATCTATTTCCATATGATAGCATAATATTCACCTATTTAAAAAGTGATATAGTATTCTATAATGTTTGAGAGAATTCAAGTTACTTGCTGTGCATCGTAAAACAATTTGACTTCTCTAAGCTGCAATTTTCATATCTGTAAAATACAGATAATGGTAAAAGTACTATTGATAATGCCTCAGATTTATTGAAATGGTAATGAGCTAATTGATGCAAATATCCTGATAGAGAATTTCACATGTATTTTTTAATTAATTTACTAATTCCTTTTAGAATTCTAATTATGAATATTATTAGCTCAACGAGACATGGGAAAATATTGAGACTATAAAAGGAAATTAAGATATAGAGTTAGAATGATTCCATTTCTTTTCAAAAACAAATCAAAATTGTATATACAGAGATCTCACATAAGTATAGAAAAATATCTGGAAATATACATATCTATTAAAAATTCTGAAAGTAGGGTTGGATACAGATATTTTTGATTTCTAGCTCTATGTGTATTCTTTGCTGAAT
>PVHY01014951.1:0-37044 GCA_004024945.1 Uropsilus gracilis | reverse complement strand
TCTATCTATCTATCTATCTATCTATCTATCTATCATCTATCTATCTATCTATCATCTATCTATCTATCTATCATCTATCTATCTATCTATCTATCTATCTATCTATCTATCTATCTATCTATCTATCTATCTATCTATCTATCTATCTATCTATCTATCTATCTATCTATCCTTTCTATCTATCTATCTACCTATCTGATCAATCATTTCAGTTATTTATGAATGACCATGGCTCAATCTGCTTTGTTTCCAGATAATCTTGAAGCAACAATCAAACAGCTTTCTAGGTGACAGTAATCCTATGATTATTGATGACTAAAATTTGATAGTTAAGTTCAAGTAGATAGTCACTGGAAAACTTTTATTTATTGTTGAGATTTTATTTAGTTAATATTTTGAAATTAAGCATAACATTTCTAGAACATGGATTTTAAAACGCATCATAGATTTTAATTAATAGACTCAAAAATGTGCAATAGTTGTGTTTACTTTCTGGAGTCATTTTATTTTTAAAAATCCACTTATAATTTCCAAATCCTTTTAACTTATAAATAACTAATTATTGATCTCTGAAGGGCTTGATCTTTACACTCATTTATGTTATCTCAGAAAAGAATAATAATGTTAACTGTAGTCACAATAAATTACATCAAAGCTAGAAGATGGAATAAATTATTATTAATAACCATTGAAATCACTTGAAACCAACGTACAAATGGTTGGCCTCATCTTTCACGGAGGAGCCCTATTTCTGGACACTCATTACACTTAGGAGCTATAGCCCATTCCATAACTGTCACTCACATCCATACGGCTCCATGTTTTCCCCCAGTTACATTATTTGCAAATGTGTCCATTTCCAAACATACAGAAACTGACTTCATTAGTTTGTTCATTTGATCATTCATTTGTTCAAACTCTACTGAGAGTTTAGTATATTATAGGCATTTAATTCAATTTTTTGGGGGGGATCATCATGTAAGATATAATTTTCATCTTAAGGAAATTTATGATAAATTTTTAATGGGTGGAGGTGCTATGCAAATTTATATCATTATAATATGATTGGCAGAGACCAGAACTGTGTAAGTCCCAAGTACCTATAGAAGACAAACTGATCCAGAGTGGAGTCTGAGAATGCTTCTTGAAAGAAACGATCCTTTAACTGGAATTCTTAAGAGAAAATAGATCATCACCAGGTGAAATTGGGGATTAACATTTTAGGTAAAGGGGCTAACACAGCAAAAAAAAGGGGGCTGAAACAGCAGAACAAAAGATATCCATGGTGGGAGCATTACACATTTTGCATAAAGATAAGACATCTAGTTCTTAAGGATATGCTTTTGTAAAGGAGATAAGTGTAACAAAGGAAAATGCATTAAGCAACCAAATGAGGGGAGTAAAGGAGAGAGTGCTTCTATCTGCCTGGAAATATCAATGAATGCTTCTCAGAGGAGGCAAGGTCTTTCCCTTGCTCCATGTTAAGCTCACTGAAGCAGAAACCTTGTCTTTTTTATTTTATTTTTTTTTTCATAATCTTTATTCCCAGAATTATCACAGGTGCTTGATGAGAACTGAGTCAGTCCCTGGGTTAATGCTATCTATTGCAAGAGCACCTGGGAGGTTAAAGCACAGGAATAATAAAAGGTAGGATGTGGTGGTGGTCAACCAAGTTAACATGAGGGGCTGGCATGCTGCGTGGCCCTGGTCCTGGAGAACCACACTTCCCCTTGGTTCTTGCACTTTGCATTCCCTCATTTCCTGACTGTGCTAATGCTGGTGAATACAAAGATTAATCGTTCTTGGCCCTGTCCTTGGCAGAGCCAAGAACAGAGCTCAGAGATGTAAACGCACTTAGACAAGTGATATCCAGGGGGCTCTGACATAGCAAAGAGTACAAGCACAGGAAGAGATGTGACTGTCGTTGGCAGCTGGGGTGTGCAAACATGAGTAGGATATTGTCTTTGGTTTTCTTCTCTTCCTAAAACTGTTCCCCTTCTGAATTCAACCACTGCCGTATCTTCCGCTAACCTCAACAAACCTGACTCCCAAATCTATTTCCCCTCCCTGGCCTCTTTCCAAATCTTTATCCATAAATATCTAATTCCTGTGTGACATCTCCACCCCCTGTCCTGCTGACACCTCTAACTCAATTTGTTCAGTGCTGAGCTCATCTTTTTCCTAGGAAATTTGTTCATCATCCTGCTCCCTATTTGGTTAATTGCTCACTGAGATACCAGCATTAAAGTTCAACGCTAACTTTATTTGAACCCTTTCATTTCTGATCCCTGAGTCCAGTTCCTTTTGGTTGATTTTCCTCTGACTTCACTTACCCATTCTTTCTCATTCTTACACTATCACCCAATTTTAGGTTCTCATTTCTTCTCCTATGGAGGCAACAGACTCATAGTCACAAGAACAGTGTAGCCAAAAACACACAGCTGAAGTTTTTCCCTCCATAGTGCCTTCCCAGGAGAGGGGATGAATCCAGGACAAGTGATTCTTAGCCTTAGTGGCTGTGGGAAAATACTAGTGTCTAAATTTTCTCTCAAAAATATAATTTAGTTGATTCAGGGTGTTTCCAGGAGGGTTGAGGGCTTTGAAATCTCCACAGGTGAGGATCTGATATGAAATTAGGGTTGAGAGTCACTGAACTAGACCCCAAAGAAGCAATTCTCTCCTTTTTAATCCTTAGATTGGTATCCCCATCACTACCACCTCTGTAACTGGAAGAGAGGCCCAAACTCTTGCTTAACAACACAGCATGAAAGTATCCAAAAATATTAAGCATAAGGGAAATAAACCCAATGTACATAAAATACAGAAACATCACTCTGCTACGACACTTGGCTTTCTCCAACCTGACAGATGAATTTGTCAGCAAAGCACAACAGCCATAGCATCTGTATAAAATGTAACAAACAGAACAGGATCCCCCTTTCCTCAGACTAGTATTCTCTGCTTTCAGTTTTTTCCCCACTTCAATCAAGTTCAAGCATTACTGCCAAATTAATTTTCCTGCAAAACAGTTTTGAACATATCAATCTCTTTCTCAAGATCTTTTCAGTGTCTCCTCGTTTCTAGCAGGAAAGAAAACCAGAAGTTCTGTCCTGATTTGTCATGTACATGTGGCTCCAACTTTATTTACTTTAATTCTCTTTCATGCATTCTTGCCTTCAGGGCTCTGCTCATGCTGTTCTGCATTGCTGGCTCTGTCTAATGTCATATGGAGAAGATACCCTTGTCCTTAAAGATTCTGATCACATGCCACCTTCTCCACACAGATTTTCATGATCATTTTGTCAGGAAATAATTTTCCCCTCCTATTAAAAAGTGTGTTTTTTGGTACTCTATTAAACAAATTTATGGACAATTAAAATTTTTCTCATAATTTTTTTACATTCATAAAATTAATTATTTTCACTGTTCAACACTGGGCTTCTGCTGTATGGGTTTTGTGCTTAGAATATGCATGGGGCATGGCGACCATTGTCTCTGTCCAATAAGAAGCTGAGCAGCTTACCAGGACTTTAATTAAGCAAGTGACATTATTATTTGTGATTCTATCTGGGAGTTTGAGGGGAAAAGCAAATGAGTGTCAGACTATGAACGTTCATCCTCTGATAAGAAATTGAATCATCTTCCTAAATGAAACAAGTCATTGAGCCAATGATAATTACACTGCTAAGCCTTATAAGTTGGTCTTAAAAGTAAGTGAGCTAATGAGAAAGAAGCTTCTGATTTTGATGAAACAATATAGGAGGAGAGAGGATGGGGAGTATCTATCGCTTCTGGTGACTCTAGGATTTGGGCACCAAGGAATCTGAAGAGGTGTAGCCCTGGTTATAGCAAAGCCTTCTGTAGTATTCAGTTGATGGTCTGGGTGATGAGGAAAAGCTTTCGGGGTCTCACAAAGTATAAGTGCTATCTGTGGAGATACACTAGCAGCTGGTTGTGTGCTGAGTGGAATCATAAACGTCGTATCTGCCACCAGCTTCAGCTACCATATAGTAGAATGTCAGAATGACATGGGTGCTCTGGCCTAAGGAAGGGGTTCCTACTTCCTAAGTGGCATGTTGAGACAAGTGATACCTTATTCTCCTTTCCTTGTATGAAACTGACCCTGAGTTACTGTGGGGTGGACCTTGGTAGTAGGGTTTCAGAGAATTGGTGTCCTCTTGTCTTTTATTTATTTATTGTTTTAGGGAGGGACTTTACCCTTTTCTCCCATTTTTTTTATCATATTATTTATTTCATTTTACATCACTATCTACCCTGGGGTTCCACCACCACCTTATCATCCTTGAATCACTGTCCCAGTCTCCTATGTTCCTCTCTCCCCATATACTTCCCCCTCCCCCGCTCATGTTTTATACTTGTTTCGCTAAAAATTAGTTTTAAATTTTCCTTGTCTGTTAGGTTGTTTTCCCTTTATCCCTCATATAAGTGAGACCATCCAGTATTTCTCTTTTTCTTTCTGGCTCACTTCTGCAAGCATGATTCCTACTAGCTTCATCCATATTGCCGCAAATGACATGAGTTTTTCTTTTTTTTCGTCGATGACTAGTATTCCGTCATGTATATATACTATAGCTTTCTGAACCATTCATCCTCTTGTTTTCTATGAACTTAATTTCTTTATTTCAAGAAGCAACAGACGTCATAGGGTATTTATTATTTTATGCATTGCCTGCAGTTATTTACATAATGGTTGCATTATCTGTATTTGCCTCTAAGTCTTGTAAAGGAAAGATCAAATTATATTGCTATCCCTTAAAATACCCACTGCCATTTTTACTATAGAATAAAAGTTTGACAACCATTTTTTAGCAACAAATGATGAACAATATTACTTTATTGCAAAAAAGTACCACAGATTGAGTGGCCTAAACAAACAAAAAAAATGTATTGTCTCATATTTCTGGTAGTTGAAGTCCAAAATCATGATGTCAACAGTATTGGTCTTTGGGGGAGCAGCTGTTCTAGAGGTCTCTCCCATGTCTCTCCGTATCATCTTCCTCCTATGAATGTTTATAAAAATTACCCCTTTTATAAGGACTTAGACCATATTGAATTAAGGTTCACCCTAGCGACAGACATGCTGTAACATCTAGGAAGACCCTTCCCAAACAGGTCACATGCTGAGGCACTGAGGCTAAGGCATTCAATATATTAACAGTTGAGGAACACAACTCAATCCATAATAATGAGTAATGTCTCTAAATGTCCCCAGGCTCTTCCATCTACACCCAGCATCTATCAAAGAAGTCTTGATTGCTGAGCAGTGCTGTCTCACAGAACATTCTGAGGGAAGGGGAATGTTTCCTGCCTGAGATTCCCAATATAGTAGCACCTGGCCACGTATGATGACTGTGCACTTAAAATGCAGTTGCTGTGGTTGAGGAGTTGGATTTTAAACTTCATTTGATTTAGAGTTTTATTTCTGTGATTTAAATAGGTAGGTGCTCTGTATAGCTACATGGTTTTTAATACCAGCGATAAATACTGGGAACACATATTTTATTCCTCTAGTAGGAATACGATGCAACACAGGTAGTGGAGGTGGCAGAGCTAGTAGCTTACAAGTGCCCAGGGGGATCCAACAGATATAGTGACTATATTAGGATGATTGGAACATTGGTTGACTCTGTTGAATAGTTGTCCTATCCAGAGAAATGTTGGTATCAGAGAAAGTAGCCCTAAATTTGTAGTTAGAGTTTCTAATGTTCCACAACAATGCAATAAATCTAAATCTTCATGTGACATCTTATTAGTTTTTTTTTTTTCTTACATGTTGGCTATCGTTTTGACATTATCCAGACAATCTAATCTGATTAAAGTAAACACCAACAAAGCATCCTATTGGCTGTATCTACCTATGAGTCTTCCAACCCATGGCCTCTGTTTCAAAATAAAAATTTCAGAAATTTTCTTAGAAGGAGTTCCCTTGATCTTATTATATCACATGACTCTCAAAAAATATCAAATATTAAATCCTATTCCTAAAGGATGAACTCTTTTTACACATTCCAGCAGAGAGAGAAATGAAATGACATATTTTTGCTTCCAGAAGATTCCAAAACTTACAATGCACTGCAGTATTCCCAGGACAGAGAGATGTGTCCTTGTCTCTGATCTTTACCCATCAATTCACTTCAACTTGAAGAAGAAAAAGAGAGAAATCAACAAAAAGAAGATTGACAATTGCTAACTTTACAGATGTTCAGATCTCTATTTGACATATAGAAACTCTTTGAAAAAAAATATAGTGACAACCATAGTAAGGTTTTTTTGTCTTCTACAAAGACATTTGTTTTTACTTTGTTGTTGTTTATAACATTCATTTTTTTCCAACTGTTTCACGTTCATTGACCACCTGCTTCATGCTTGGCATGGTAATGTTGTGGGCACAGCATACATGTAAGTGTAGAGATGGTCCTGTAAACAGCAGGGTTCAAAGATGAGCAGTGTAGATGGATGGTAGCACATTGTTTTGGGTAATTGATTCCCATAGGAAAAATACTACTCAAGGAAAGTAATGAGGGCTATGCTATTTCACAATAGGGTGGCATGTCATTTAGGAGACTGAGTGAAAGGGGTACCAGTTAGCCACCTTCACACACTGGGACATGGAAGCAGAGCAGGGCAGTCGAAGCCCTAGGGAAGAAAGCAGTTAAGAAAGCTGCTCTTCATTAAAGAGTGAGTCTCTAATGATGTTTAACTTCAGGACAAAACACAAACTCCAGAAAAAAATCCCTCTGTCTTTGGATAGTTAGCCTCAATTTGCTTGTTCTCAGTAGAGGTGATTTTGCTCCTACCCCCCAGGGAAAATCTGTAATGTCTAGAGACTCATTTTGTTGTCACGATTTGGAGGAGGGGCATAGATAGTGTTATTGACATCTATTGCAAAAAGGCCAGTAATGCTGCTAAACAACTTATAATGCTTAGAAAATCCCCCCAAACAAGGAGCACCACCAATAGCACCAAAGGGGGTGAAACCACATGGTGAGTGAACACCAAAGCAGATTGTCATTGATGGTACCAGGGGCATGAACAGGAACACCAAAAGGTAAAACTGTCAAGTGGACTGTAGCTAATATTTGTAGTTTTAGAATGAAGTTTGTAGACATGATATTGCATTAATATAAAAAATTATGTTTTGTCATTTTGCTTCTTCCTTCTCAATCACTTCTTCTCAGCTGCCACTGACATCTCCCAAATATCTGGTAGGGCAATCATCTACATTGCTCTAATAATCCTGCCTGTAATACTGTCTGTTAAGTATCAAAATAAGTGTTTAAAAGATTGACCGAATAAATAAGTGAACATCAACTTTTTTCTGGAAAATAAACTTTTGTGTAATTGCATTCAGTGTTTTGCTACTAATCTGTGCACAGTGCAGTATATACTTTGAACAAATCCTTAATGATGCACTGCAAGGGGATGATGCAAGGGGATGATGCACTTTCCTTTCCTAGGAAAGGAACAGAAGCTCTGAGTGCTGAAGGCCCCTTGCTGAAGGTGAAACAAGTTAGGTCATTCAATGTCATTACCTGGTCTTCCCTGGCTCCATGTGACAAGGATGAATTGGAGACAAATTTCCTTTGCCCTAAGCCTCAGTTGGAATCAGATCTGACTGCATATGTGCAGACCTCCCCAAGGAGTGAACAAACACAAAAGACATTTATTTGTACAAATGTCAGTCAAGTCCAAGGCAGAGAAAGTATTTCCAAGCTTATCAGATGTTCACACTTCTTCTGCTTCACCTTTCTTGACACCTATATTTTATTCTCCAGGTTGCCTCAGTGTCCCATCATGTCAGTTGGAGGTTCAGCCATCACACCAGTGAGAAAGGATGAGCAAGAGGTAAGGAAAAGCAACAGGTTTTACCACCCTTGTAATTTCAAGTGCCATGGAAACATATTGTTGACTGCTCTTCTGCAAAGAAGCCTAGAGAATGCAATAGAAACATATTATTGGCTAAGAATAGTGCGTCGTCAGGAAGGAGGAATGCATGCTTTAGAAGCAAGCAGTCATCTTGCCAGACCACGCTGCAGCGAGCACACTTGAAGTGAAGTTTAGAGGTTTCTTATGTGGTTAAAAAAAATCCCAATAGAAGAAGCAGTAAGAATTTAGTTGTTGTGAGTTGATTGTTTGGGCCCATAAAGTCCTTTGACTCCTGTTGAATGAGGCACTCTGTTTTCACATTTAGATTCAAAATTGAGAGGTTTTTGTTTTCCTCTGCTCTCTCCATGTCTGCTCACCCACCTGTGAGCTGACTCGTGCAGGCCTCTCTGGCTGGACAACCCTCTCTTCCAGCTCTTCTTGCTTTGCCCTTTATGTCATTGCTTCTGGTTCTGCTTCTATTTCTTTTACATTCAAGGAATCTACAAAGCGTTGACAGGTGACAGTCACTAAACTCACACTGCACCTTCTATAACCAGGTGCATCCTCCTTCTTTCACCTCTGCTCCTTGTGGAATGACTGCCTTTCATCCTGAACAATTCTGCCTGCCTTGCACCTACCCCATGCAAGTGGCTGCAGCGACAGTTTTAGAATTGCATTCAGTGGCTGGTAGGTAGCCTCTGTCTTGTGATGGTGCCTTCTCTCTTCGTTCACTTATTCATCTCCACATTTACTGATCATCTACTATATGCTGCACCCTCTGATTGGTCCAGTGGGTTCTCAGACAGTTTTCTTTCCTTGGTGTTTTCTATGATGTAATGGAGCCACAGGAAAATCACAACCATGGCACATTCATTGTTATAGACTTTGGTACTAATCATGAAGGAAGGGTATTGTGAGGACATAAATTGGGGTGATGTAGGTTGGAGGGGCCAGGCCTCCAAAGGAGGTGATATCTGTCATGAAGGAAGATGGATGAAAATAAGGGTCACTGCTCAGAGAAGAAGGGAGAGCTGCAGCAGAGGGAAGAGCTCATGCTACTGTCACAGGTCCTAGCAGAACATGACATTCTATGCTGCTCTTCTTAGACCATGAGACAAATGCTGTGAACTCAAGCAGCTTATATTTGAATGATGCTGAGAATAAAAGAAAAACAGACAAATATGATGCCTTCTGGTACTGACTAATATGGAGAAAATAAATTTAGTTGTAGGAGAGTATATTTAGCTGATGAGAAGTCTGGCATGTAGAGAGCACAGGGAGAATGGAGGAAGTCCATTCAGTGTCTGGGTGACCTGTGTCTTGCATGGGAAGACTTGTGGAGGTGCTAGGAAGCCCTTAGAATGGATTAAGTAGGAAGATGACATGATATGATTTATTCCTTAGAAACATTAAGGAGAACTTTAAAGGGAACTATGTAAATGGAATGCAAATCCACTTGGAATGGGATGCAGAGTCACAGAGACTGAAGGTGGTATCCCCAGCCCTGAGCTCAGCTGTCAGATCCTATGATCTGACCAAGCTTCTTAACCCCTCTCAGCCTCCCTTTCCTCAGCATACAATGGAGATTGTGCCCATCGTTCACAGGATCATGGTGACAACTTGATGAGGAGCTTTCAAGCAACCTCACACAACACGTTCTCCCATCCATGCGCATGGCATCTCTTCTGATAAGTCTTGGGGGGCCTTGAGTGGGAAATCTTTGCTGAGGAGGCTCCAATTTTAGATGG
Organism: Uropsilus gracilis; assembly: GCA_004024945.1. NCBI lineage: Eukaryota > Metazoa > Chordata > Mammalia > Eulipotyphla > Talpidae > Uropsilus > Uropsilus gracilis. The sequence goes on along the minus strand of PVHY01014951.1, from coordinate 27,409 downwards.
GAACTGAATATATCTGTGACACTTTAGAGTTTCAAACATTTCAGTCGTGAAATAGTTTTAAGAGGGCGCAGTATGTGGTATGCTGTCTGCACTTTGAACTTTCAAAAATATTTTGCAAACAATTCAGAGTGCTTCAAACTTCTAGTACTTCAAAGGCCTCCAACCCTTCCCCCTGCTACACACAGACTCTGCAGGTATGTGTGAGGAAGGCTGATTAAATTGGAAACAAAAATGCATTCACAGAGTCCCTGTGGTGGATGTGAGAGATAAAGAACTTCTTCAGAAAGAGTCTTCACAAAGGGCCACACAGTCTGTTTCCTTCTTATGACACTAATATCTCACTTAGAGCTGATCTGTTTCATGGAGTAGGACACTGGTCCATCACAGGCCCTATTATTTTGCCTTAGAATTCTTGTTCTAGCCTAGAGCAGACTCTTGACTTTGATGCACACATAAAACCAAAGAGTAACCACTGTGGAAAGAAAAACAAACACACACATTGCACAGATGCTCTATCACTCCCACTGAATTAAAATGCACTTTTTAACATTTGAAGGAAAGAAAAGGAATCATTCCCAGCATGAGAGAATCATGTAGGTTCTAAGGGATCCAAACAGGTGGCCCATATCTCTGGGAACTTATCTCCAAGAGCAGTCTGAGTGGTAATGGCAGAGTTGGAGCAAAGAGGGGTGATGAGAAACTTTACTTAAAATTTCACCAAGTGATTTTTTAAACAAAATGGAACAAGACTATCACCAAGTATTTATGTTTTTCTCTTGAATCCTAAAGAAAACCCCATAATAAAACAAAAATCGCATATAAAATTATATTCTTTGCATGGGACAGAAAAAAGGGAAACATATCAGTGAGAGAGGATGTTTCTTCACTTTGTAAAAGTGATGGAGTTCAGTCAGATCACCGGAACCATCCCTTGTCACTGAAGGTTCCATCCATCAAGTGGAGACATACTGAGAGTTGAGGAATGGTAGAACTTGGATGATCTGAAATATCACTCAAAGGCCTCAGCAAGGCTGGCACAGATAGATGGGTCTGCCCTGTGCTTGGGAAAGGAGAAGTTGTTTACCACACAAAGGCAGCATCATATGAAGAATGAATGAGATAATGCACGTATCACAACTAGATTAAGCAATGATGGATGATAATTGAAGTTTAGTATAGGGAAAAATTACCAGTGTGTACCTAAGTATTCATATCTCTATAAATCTTGCTCTAAATTGTGATGTATCATTCATATGGACTAGTCATGAATAGACAAATAATTTAGATTATTCCTCTCATGCAAAGATATGTTTTAGGGAAACAAGCAGCCATTATTTGACTTTCACCTGCTCAGGCTTACTTTTGAGCTTGAGAAGTGTGATAGAAAGCATCACAATTCACCTGTTGGCAGTTTTCCAACTGTGTTTTGGGGAAATATATTATGTTTCTTCTAGATAGGCCATATAAGCCTAAAACCTATTAACCATTATGGCCAGATTGAGCAATTGAATGCTGTACGTTAGAGAAATACTAGCTGCCACATCAATCTGTGAACTGATGCTGATGAGAAAAGGACAGAAACTGAAAGTGAGCATTTAGGGACTTTTAATAGCATTTTGATGTTCCATGATAGCTAAACTAGCCTCACCAAATGGGACCCTGTATCATCGGTGATGGCTTCAAAGCTAAAAAAGAAAACAAAGGAAACAGAGTGTCCTTCATTAGAAGAGTTTAAGGAGCACCAAGTTAGAGTAACCAGCACAAGTTAATTTGGGTCCTTTGCACTTTGAGTCCAGCATGTGAACCTGCCCCAAATGATAGGTCACCACTTGCAGAAGGTGCGATCATTTGACCTCCATTTGGGATGGAAAAAAGTCCTGTACTCAAGAATAAGGAAACTTAAGAAGTCCAGATGCAACACATCCTCTCAGTAGCTACATGTTGACTATCATGTATGAATTGCTTCAGGTTTTAGGGCTACACATGTACATAAGAAGCTCTTGCTAAGTAAAAGGGCTTAACAGCTGGTTGGAAAAGACTGTAAACAAATGATGACAGTGCAATGGATTGCAATATAAATTCAATAAGTCAATAAACCTTGACCTCCTTTGTTCCCTCCTTTCTTGTCCTCCAAAACTACTTATTTCTCACTATGCTTTTAATATCAAGTGTTGCATCAAAGATACAATATTACCCTCCCTCTCCCATGGGGAATTCAGTTCTGTCCCAAAGATAATGATAAACTACATAAACACAGTGTTTAATGGATTGATTCTTTGATTCATTAATTCAATTAGCAGCAATGACTTCAAGTAAAAATAGCTGTCAAAATGTGCTAGAAAGATCTAATTGCCATTCAACATACAAGGAGGGTGTGGGAACCACTTGGGGAAAGCACTCTGAAGGTAGAATATCTTAACTGAGTTATAAATGGTGAATGGGAGTTATCTCAGGGAAGAGGTGGACAGTCACAGAGGACATCATGTGCAAGTGTCCTGTGGCAGGAAGGAAGTCAGTGTAACAGAGATGCTATAAAGGAAGAATTTGTAGTATATATCTATTTACACTGCTCGTTTGACTTTCCCTTCATGCCTCTTTCAAATAAATCACAAAGTTTGAGGGATAAGATTCATGGCTCTTCTCATATTTGAAAGAACCTATATTGTAATGCTATGTTTTTACAAATGGTAAATTTCCCCTTTTTGCAGGGTGGAGGAAGAATCCCCTTTTGCCCAATTCATGCAATCTTAGGGTTGAAATTTATGCCCTCAACCTTGATCACTGGACTAAATCCATCCATCCAGAATGATACCATCATGCCCTCTGCCTTATGCTTCCTTTGTGTTGCTTAAGCAACACTCTTGGTTAATTGTCTCTGAATCTAGTTAATGCTCACTGCTTACCTAGCCTTCTAGCTCAAAAATTACTAAGCAATATAAATACTACACTGAGCTGCCTGAGAGAAGATTTCCTATTAGTGTTGAAAGTAGAACCCACCTAATTGGTATTTTCCCAAACTCTTCTCATGAGAACCTAAAAGGAAGGGGGTTTTCTGGCATTCTCTATTTTCTTCAGTCAGCACTTCTCTGTTCAGTTCTTGCCTCAGAAAGATTTGCTTGGTTGCTTATCAAGGTTATTTTCTCATTTTCTGGCACATTGTCATAAATATATGAGACAGTGAAATGGCAGTAGATTTGGGAGACAGATCACACTAAGGTTGATTGAAGTTCTGATACTTGCTGTGTGATCCTGGGAAAGCAAAACACCCTCTCTGCATTTCAGTGTCTTGCCTGTAACTCAAGAGGCTTATGAAACACTTACCTTTTAATGACTGTGATCATTAATTGAGTCATTGTACACATGACAACTAATTCTCTATGAGTGTTTCTTTTTCAGTTATCTAGTTTGTGTTTATAAAGTCTGTTTGATAGTGACAAAACTAACCCATCTAGAAAGGATATTACAGATACAACAAATGATAGACGCTTACACTGTCAATGATGGTTTAGTCCTTCTCACTGAGGAATCTGACACAGACATGCTGTATGTATGTGTGTGTTTAATACTTAATTTAGCCAACATACTATAACAGAAGTCATTCTATGAACTTCTCTTCAACTTTTTTATTAGCTCATTAATAGGATTGCAGAGATGGATATCATTTAATGGGACATTTATCCCTCCCTCTGAAAAGTGTGACATTTATAAATGAAAGAGGTCATACATTCGTATCCGACTGAGGGAGGGGAAGAGAAGAGAGTGAGATAGAGATTTTTAGAGACATGGAGGGGCATGGGGGTGTGTGGATGAGAAAACAGAGTTATAACTGACCCTAATATATAGAGATTTACTAATAAAAGTCAGGGACAAAACTCTGAAGAAGGGAGGACACATGAATGTTTAGCACTAGGAGCCCATATTGCCAGCTTTTCCCAGATAAGTACACAAGGCTGTACTAGAGAATTGGTTGGGGTAGTCTCAGCATTTCTTCCAGTGACATTTGAAGTAACTCGTTTGCAGAGATTGGTTGAAGGATGCTCCAACATTTCATGGAGAAGCAAAAGCACATTCAAAGAACAAGAGTTGACAAGACTAGTCTTCTTCTGAGTAGCCAGAAGTCTGATGTGAGTGAGCTGGGCATATGGGGCACATGATAGGAGTGAAGTTAAGTGAACAATGGTTAATGATATGGGTTTGGAAACAAAACTATGTTGGGGTTTTATTTCTTACCATTGCCTAAATATGGTGACAGTAAAACATGATACATTACTTATCACAGTCTTAGTGTCTTTTTCTGTTGAATGGGTAAAATAAGATTATGTCAGAACTGTAAGAAAAGAGATAAGGAAGGTATACCTGAGGACAGGACCTCTAACAATAAGTCAAATAAATAAGCTCAATAGATTGAAATAAATCATCAATCAATAGCAATCATCAATTTACTATCAAGGTAGAAAGATGGAGTAGTTTTGAAATCTTGCATTCATATTAAAGCATTTGAATTTATCTAGAGGTAATGGTGAAAACAATGGTAAGAATATCAGTTGGTACAACAAGACTTAGGGAGTGAGGTGAGAAGTCAGTAGATGTCTTTAAAAAGGAGGATGCTGCAGGTCTGTACTCTGGAAAGATTCTTTGGTCAGTCTTATGGAGAGGGCTAGGTAAGAGGGAAAGAGGACAGGAAACAGCCATTGAAGATATTCTTTCTGCAGGTGAGGCAAGTGACAGAAGGGATTTGAACTTGGTCAGAAAATGGGACAGGATGATACTGAGCCAAGACTGTAGCAAAGCTGATGAAATCCCATGGCTACAGGCTTAAATTCTGCCTGTGGCTCTTCCTGGACTCAAACAAGTGTCTCCTTCACACATGGTGCAAACTCAGTGGAGGGTGGTTCTGCTCTGGATAAAACCGTTTATTATGGAAAACTGGCTTTGTGAGAGGCAGGTGGCCCCTGGTAAGGATGATTTCAATGATGCTCACGAGGCTTCTCAGTCACATTTATTGAGTTTCTGTGTACTCTAATTCATTACTAAAGGACTTAAGGAGGAACATGGGCATATTTTACACTTGTCATTATCTGGAAGAGTTTTTCGATGAAACTCATTGAGCTTAATACAATCACCATTTCTGCTGAAAACTCATCTCTATATAGTTGACCTGGATTACAATCTCTGATGAAAATGGGGAAACATCCTTTATTAAGATGGTCTTACAAAAGCTCTCTAGTGTGACTCTGCTATGGAGAAAATCAATAGACATATCTCAATAGACAGATACATATGAAAACTTTCTATTCAATTTGGCTGAATTTCCACCTTGTTCTGAGAATTAAGAACATAAGAAGCAAACTCACTACCTCTGGATTAGGCTGAGTTCAATTTGATGATGTTTTATATCTTTCCCAGTACTAACATTCTGCCTCTGTCAATTCCCAGTTGTATTTTTAATGAGAGAAATAAATGTTCTAAGATTTATTGAGGCATTACTTTGTGCTAGGCACTGTTTTGGTTACTTGTCAGGTGGGATCACCATGGTTTCACAGACAAAAGAATGTTAGAGCCTTTGGATTTTCTCTTTTGAGACAACAAAATTTCTCTAAAGAGACAACCACTCTCCTCTCTCCTTCTTTCTCTCCTCCCCCAGGGTGACACCATTAATTTATCACCTCCTCCTATGTTCAGGTGTGCCCACTCACACATGTGCACAGCCACTGAACCAGGCACATACATAATCATAGTGAGGGTTCAATACCCAGGTGCTAACCATGTGCACTAATGGGGGGAAAACCTAAGTAATGCACTTACTCTACGCTATTTTATCCATGATATGTTATTTAGATTCATGGCAATCATTGCAGTAGCTGCTTTTGTAAGATACATTTTACAGATAGAGATACTGAGAATTGACAAATTCCAGCAGAAATGTGTGGGAGGTAGACTAAGATGAGGAGCCCATTACACCTGATTCCAAATTCTGTAAATGATGACTTTGTCCCTTCCCATTTTTTTCTCATTTTAAATGATTCCTAACTTATGACATTCAGAAGTAATACCCCATCTGCTCATTAAATAGGTCCCATAAAATCCTGTGTATTTTGTTACCTCTCTGATCACCAAATTCTAAACTACTGAGTGGGCTCTTCCTTTGGATTGAGGAATATAATCCCACATCATCCTGTGCTGGCCCCTGCTTGTTTCATGAGTGAAATTCATTATCTCTTGTCCCAGTAAGCCAAGGATTTCTGTGTTTTCCACATATCTTCATTTCAGTGTGTGCATTTCCCACACCGTGTCCATAAACAATTTGTTGCAGCAAAGACTCAGAAACTTATTTTTAGAATCATTTTTTTTTCTGGAGTAATTTTGAGTTTTGCTTTTTAGACCTTGCCACTTGTGTTCTCCTCACTATTGAATATGAATAATGCCAGTAATTTTTATCCTAGAGGAATAAAAACATTGGAAAACATTGTTGACCACAACCGTTTGGAAGAAGAGGATCATATGTTTTGTGATATGCATATAAGTGACTTGTATATAAATAAAACATTTAGATATGTTTATCCCTTGATAAGTACAGATGTACCTTTAATTGGTAATTTAACAAATAAGTAATAGGTATCTATTATGAGCTGAACACTCTACTAGGACCTGCAATGCATCAGTAACTAGACCTAACTTATTATACAGTTGGAGACATATAGTTAACTATGTCCACATTTAGAATATGCACATGGAATGTGCACATACATTAGAATAATAGGCAACTATGTTTATGTATTTAATGTTTGAAATGCATAAAAATTTATCTACTCTTTAAATAAACATCTATTGAGCATTTACTATAGTATGAAGAAAATCTTTAGAGGTAACATATTCTGAATCAGGGCAAGAAATATTTCATTATGGGTATTGCACTGGAGTAAATTTAAAAAGAAATACAATATTTCCCACAACTGAGCTTCCACACATCTTCATTGGCATTGTAGTTCATAATAGTTACTACATAAGTGATTTGGGGCACAACTTGTAATCTACTTAATATACTTGTAAACTCTCATTAACTTTACTTAATTTTATCCTCCACTTAATCAAACTAATAGAATAGATATGATGATGATATGGAAATCATAGCATTTTTGTAAGGATTGAAAAATATCTTGTATATTAAATTCTTTGTTATGTTAGAAACAGTTTTGTTTTGAATGGAGATGACATAATTTTACTACACTATGTATGACTTAGGAGGAAAGGTTCTCCCCTTAGATACATGTTTTCATATCAACCCATCATGAAAACACCCATAGTCCTTCATGTCAGAGCATTTGGCTATCTCCCCTTTCCTCCCACTACTGTTTTTACTTTGTCTTTAGTTATTTATTTGGGAGAGAACTTTATTTATTCCTTGTGTATGAGAATTTCACAGGGTATAGTATTCTTGATTGACTATTTTTAAGTATTTTAGATACGACATTCCATCTTTCTTTTACACGTAGAACTTAGGCTGAGAGGTCTGATGTAAGCCTGATGGAAGTGCATTTTATAAGTTACCTGATTTTTCCCCTTAGCTGCCCCAACGGTTTTCCTTTATCATCAATGTTTGCTAATTTCACTACTATGGATCTTAGTATAGCCCTCATTGCATTTAGGTAACCAGGTGCCCCATTATCTTCATGAACTGGTATATTTAATTCCTTCACCAAATGTGGGAAGTTTTCCTCTATCATCCCCTTGACTGTATCTTTATTCACTTCTTCCACTCTTTCCCTTATGGGATACCCACTACTCTTCTGTTGGCTTTTTAAAGAGTGTCAGGTTGTTCTTTAATTTGGTCTTTTTTTTTTACACAGTATTTCTCCTTTTTCTTCCACCTGGGTCCTTAGGTCCTTAGTGTATTGCTACCTTTCAAGACAACTGATTTTCTCCTCCATTTGATCTATTCTACTTTCATAATGTTCTGTGCAGTTTTTGTTCTATTTGTCAAGATTGTTACCTCATGATGTACTTTCAGTACACCTCAAAAGGTAAGCACCAGTCCACCATACCACTCCCACTGGTGGGAAAGGGGGTTGCAGGTCAGAGTTTTTCCTGAATAATATTTTTCTTAGGGATGCTACCTATGTAGAGCAATCCAGCTCCTTCTCAATTTTTTTTCTTTTTTTCTGAGGAGTACACCTCTACAAAACTTTTCTCTCCTTTCTCCAGGACCTCTAGTTATTCTGACAGCTTGCCACTGGTATCTCCTACTCCAAACCACCACGCCAGGTTTCTCTGTCCACCTACCTTCCATTTTATGTTGCATTCATGTCAACCCAATTGAAGTCTGCACTGTTCTCTTTGGTGAAGGGATAGTAAATTCCACTTCACTATATGCAGGACTATGTCTCCAAAATACACTTGCTGCTGCAGGAACCATAGCCAGGAGAGCCCAGGTCCTATCATTGCCTTTTCCAGGCCTTGTCATTTTTTACTCCCCTTGGCAGGGAATTTTTCTCCAAGGTATGGCACTGATTTTCAGGCTATAAGGAGTTTGGGTTGCTTCTAGGTCCTACCCCAGATCTTGCTGGGGCCTACCAAGGCCTGGGATGGTGAGTTATTCTTACTTAAAGGTGCAAAGGTTTATGGTAAAGTGAGGAGATGTTTAACAGTAATTATGTTTGAATTATTTCCTGCTGGAGCTCTTTGGGAGCAAGTTCCAGATTATTCCTGTCATTTTCTATATTGGGGAATAATGAGGTGCCTCAGTGCCTAGAATTAAAAAAAGATTTGTCTGCTTCATGTACTGTACATCTATTAAAAAAAAACAGAATTATGGGTGGGTGAGGAACACCTCTCTGTTTCTAGAGAAGTAGCTACTTCCCTTTCATGGAGCCATTTCTTTCCATGTTAGGTTTTCAGAGATGAGGGGGTGGGCAAATACAGAGGAAAATCCTGAATGACAGGTAAGTAGGATCAGAAAAACTCCCAGAGAAAATGCTCTTAACTGGGTTATTAGATTGCTAGGTTTCTGAGACATGCCATGGAATGAAAATGCTTGGAAATCAACAGCTCTTTGCTATAGTTAGAGAGGTGAATTAATATCAGTGTTGTGAAAGCTATAAAAGCTTTAATGCATTTATGCTTTTTTCCCCCAGTGATCTGAAGCTATCTAACCTCTGAATTTCTAGTTGCATCTCTCTAAGTACAAAACAAATTTTACAGGTAGTTTTACGGGTGTGGTTGTGTGTGTGTGCATGTTTGTATACATGTACTTTAGTTCCCCAGTAATTCCTTAGATGAAGGCAAACCGTTTGTCCATCTCTATATCCATGCTACCTATAGTATAGGACTGGCACACAGGGGACATTCAATAATTTGCTGTTTTCACTATTCTCTATTGTACTCATGGAAAATGAACTTTCACTTACAGTGGTTCCATAGAACTTATGAGAAAAGGTACATCTTGTATATTCAGCTCTTTCTGTTTCCCTTAATACAAGTGAAACTTCTCTAATGAACTTCCTCCCTCTCCATATTTAGCTGAGTCACTGCCACCTCCATGCTGTTTTCTTCTTAGATTTTTCCAACTGAGGAGTGAAACTTCTGACCTATCTTCCTCCTACCCAGTCATCTTTCAAATTTTAGGGAAAAGGTCACACGTATTATGTCCATCATAATTTTTTTTTACATCAAACTGATCACCTGTATTAATATAAACAATTTTACTCCCTGCTTCATACTTGCAATTAATTTTATTCAATCAGACTGTAGGCTTCCTGAGGACCAGAACTAATTTTATTTTTCCTGGAAACGTCCTTCTTCTCCACAGCACCCAGGATAACATCAGACATGGAGAAACACAATACTTGGAGATATAAAAATGATTCTTATGGATAAATAAGATGATGAAGTGAGAAAAGGGAACAGAAAGAGAGAGAGAAATGAGAAAGAGAGAAAAGAGAAAGGATATGAGAGAAAAGAGAAACATTTTCCTGGAAAAGAAGATATCCTATTTCCTATGCCAAGAAGTTTTCTTGTTAATAGTATTCCATTCTCAAAGCTCCCTTTTCAAGGATAGAGTACCTATTACACCCATATGCATAAATAATACATGCTAAAATGCTTCTCTGTGCCACGAATATTGACCTTGTTTAATAATTGATGATATACTCCACTGCTGCCTTGGAACCACACTGACGCAGGTTTGTGCCCTTGCCACAGGCTTATATTTATAGTTTTTGTTTTCTTAAGCCTTAAATTTACCTAAATTTCTTTATGGAGAAATATTTTTTCCCTGGGGCTCTACTATGATATTAGAAACTGAATTCAGAAAGGCAGGTAATGGAGATGAAAGGGAGAAATCTCGCTTCATCATTATATGAAATTCATACTTATTTCCTTCAAATGATGCTCATGAAATGTCCTTCTTTGGTCACATATTTTCAAAACCTGATTATTGCTAAGGAATAATAAGGAATAACCAAGATTTACTGAACAATTAATTGATGGCCTCATTCTCTTCTAAAAGCTTTACTTGTATTGACTTATTTATTCTTTGAAAGAATTCCAAAGGGCAAGAACTGTGATTATTTCTATGCTAAAGAGAAGGAAACTGGAATATGAAAGGTTAAGTAGTATATTAAACACACTTAGTGACTAATAGTGTTATGGTTCAAAAACCAACAGTCTGAATCAAAACTTTATGCTCTAAGACACTATGATAAACTGACTTTTGCTTGTACATCCATGTAGAGGAAAATATGCCTTCTAGTCATCACTTCTGATGGGAACAGCACTCCACTTTCCCCTTAGAAACCCATAACTCATAAGCCTTATATTCACATTCCATTGATAATGACTGATTTAATGATCAGCTTTTGACCCAAGAGCAATATAAGATTGAGTGCAAAAATGATCTGTTTTCCACCTCCCTTGTCCCTATACCCTTAGCAACGTGACTTTGCAACTCTCCCTATCATTACTTCCCAATCCTTCTAATATAGACTGGCCTTGTGACTAATACAACGCAGAAGAAGTGATGTGTTAATTCTATGCCTAGACTGGTTTGATGAATTTTCACTCTCTCACTGAGAACCATGAGTAAAGTCTGCATTAAACTACTGTTGGAGGAGAGACACCAGGAGGAGGACTCAGTTGTTCCAGTTAAAGTCACTATAGAACAGCCAACCTATCATTTCCCAAACAGGACAAGTTCAGCAGAACCAGCTGACCCCAAACTGATTTCAGACACACCAGTAAATCCAGCTGAGATTAACAAAATCAGTAATTTCACCTGCAGACTATCAGAGAGAATTATTGTCATAAATTATGAATCTAATGTATCGTTTGTTAGCAATAGCTAACTAATACATTTGGTTAGCAGAGACCAAAACTTTTTGCTAGAGGTATTAGGAAGGAAGTACTATCAATTTACTGATATTGCTATACTATTGAGGTGATTAAAGTTGAAGTTAGTCATAATATCTACCCGAGAAGAAATGGTTTACAATGTTAATAATCAATGTGAATGATTTATAAAACATATATTTAATAATGATATTTGATTATCTGGTCCACCAAGGTCTGACTTCAGTATAGTCTTAAATTTTCATGTAACATAAGCTAATAAAGACACTTTTTTGCTTAAGGCAGGTTGGTGTGGTGACTATATCTTATAATTAAGGATTCTGATTACTATAAAAACTGTAGACCTCACGATAGATTTCAGTTGACATGAGGCATACATTTGGGGTGACAAAAATGAACATCATAAGTTTAATAAACAGATTTAAGGTGGTGATAAGATCTAAGGGGAAATGCAAGAGAATGTGGGAAGGATAGGAAATTTTTTAGGGATGATAGTCATGGAATATTTCCATTATCTTAAATAACTAATAAATATTCATTGAGTTAACTACACTTTTAAAATATCCATGCTAATAATAACATATTAATTTTACGTAATATTCTAATTGAATTTTAATATTCTGTTTGACTTTAATTTTGTTATTAATTGCCTATAGTTCTCTGTAGACATCTAAGTTTCTTGCATTTGTTTCAGCATGAGCTTTAAAATTTGTACTGAAATATCTTCCATGAAGGAATTATATATTCCAAATACTGATATTTGAAAGTACTTAAAGTTAAACACTCACAGGGGACACTTGTTTCATCAGGCTGCAGTGCCAAGAAATCATTGCCAACCAAATTTTACTACCAAGTTATTTTTGAACAAAGAAAGTTTGCAAGAACTAATGAATCCATTACTTGAATTTAAAGAGGAAAAACTGAGGCCTAGAGCAAAGAAGTAACTTGGCTAGATCATCACAAAATTGGTGTCAAAAGTTGAACAATAAGATCCACAAAGAGCTCCTTATAGTTCAACAAAAACAAAGCAAAAAAACCTAGTCAAAAAATGGGGAGAAGAAGTAAAAAGACATTTCAACAAAAGGAGATACAAATGACTAACAGGCATATGAAAAAATGCTCCACATCATTAATAGTCGGGTAAATGCAAATTAAAACCACAGTGAGATACCATCTTACATCAGTAAGAATGGTCCATATAAATAAAACAGACAACAACAAGTGTTGACACAGATGTGGAGAAAAAGGAACTCTCTTACACTGCTGGTGGGAGTGCAAACTGGTTCAGCCACTATGGAAGACTGTGTGGAGGACCCTCAAACAATTGAAAGTGGATTTACAATTTGACCCAGCAATCCCACTACTGGGAATCTACCTAGAGGACATGAAAACACCAATTCAAAAGGACACCTGTATGTGCATGTTTATTGCAGCTCTGTTTACAATTGCCAAGATTGGGAAACAAACCAGATGCCCCAAAACAGATGATTGTCTAAAAAATATGGTACATATACATGATGGAATACTACATGTCAATCAAGGACAAACACATGTCATTTGCAGCCACATAGATGGAACTAGAAAGACTCATATTAGCAGAAATAAGCCAAAAAGAAAAAGAGAAATACAGGATGGTCTCACTTATATGATGGAGATAGGAAAAAAAACAAACAAATGAATAAGAAAAAATAAAAACAACCAATGGGACTGAACAATGGAGCGAGAGAGGAGGAGGGGGAAGGAGGCAGAGAGCACAAAAGATCAGGATGGTTAAAAGGTGTTAACCATGAAAGCCCTCGGGTACACAGTAATACAATAATATAATATAAATATAAATACACATGTATGTGCAAATTAAAAAATTAAATTACATTTAAAAAAAGAACACCCATCACAAAAATAGTTGACATTCTCTGTGGATATCTCTTCTATCCTATTCCCTAGTATACATTCCCAAAAATAATAATTAGTACACTGGATTTGATGTTTACCATTCCAGTGGTATTTGAAATCTTAAATCACATATCAGTAAATATTATATTATTTTGCATGGTTATAATTTGATAACTATAGTATTGTAATATATATACCTATCTATGTAACTTACTTTCTTCCCACGAAAAAAATTAAAAATTATTTTTAAAGATTCCTAACTAGGATATTGGAGCACATCCCCACTTGTTACTTATTTTTTTTTTAGTTTAAAATAATTTACACACACACACATATATTTCACATCATTGTGGTCCCGGGGGTCCCCCACCACCTCCCCTCCTTGGCCACTACAGCTGGTCCCCTCCTGCAGTTGTGTACTTTCATTCGGTTGTCCATATTATTAGTGAAACCATTTGGTTTCTGTCATTTTCCTTCTGACTTGTTTCTGCCAGTATGATTTCTTCTAGGTACATCCATGTTACCAAAAAATCATCAAATTTGTCATTTTTATTGATGTGTAATATTCCTTTGTGTATATATATACCACATCTTTTTCATCTAGTTATGTCTTGGGGCATTTGGATTGTTTCCAGGACCTTGCAATTATAAATAGTGCTGCAATAAACATCCAAGCACAGGTGTCCCTTTGTACCCTTATTGAGGTCTCTTTTGGGTAGATTCCCAGAAGAGCGATTGCTGGGTCAAATGGTAGCTCCATTTTCATTAGTTTGAGGGTCCTCCACACTGCTTTCCATAGTGGTTGGACCAGTTTACATACCCACCAGCAGTGTAAAAGTGTTCCTTTCTCTCTACATCCTCGCCAACACTTGTTGTTGTCTGTTTTTTGGATGTGGGCCATTCTAATTGGTATAAGGTGGTATCTCATTGTGATTTTGATTTGCATTTGTCTTACTTCTAATGACATTGGACATTTTTTCATGTGCCTGATGGCCATTTGGACTTACTCTTTGGAAAAGTGTTTTTTTTGGTTCTTCTCCCCATTTTTTAACTGGGTTTGCTCTGCTTTTGTTAAGTTGTCTGAGTCCTTTGTGTATCTTTGTTATCAGACTCCTGTCGCTTATATGGAGGGCGAAAATTTTTTTCCCACTCTGTTGGGATTCTTTTTGTTTTTTCTTTTGTCTCTTTTGCTGTACAGAGGCTTTTTAGTTTGATGTCCTAGCTGTCTATGTTTTCCTTCATTTTTTGCCATCTATGGTTGTGGCCAAAAAATGGATTTCTGAATTGTAACTCATGAAGGGTTTTGCCCAGGTTTTCCTCTATATATTTTATGGTTTCAGGTCTTACATCTAAGTCTTTTATCCATTTTGATTTGGTTTTTTTACATGGTATGAGGGAAATATCTTGGTTCATTTCTTGATGTCTTGTTCCAGTAATCTCAGCATCATTTATTGAAGAGGTTGTCCTTGTTCCAATGTAAGTTTTTCACTCCTTTGTCAAAGATTAGTTCACTATATATGTGTGACTTTATTTCAGAGGATTCAATTCTGTTTCATTGGTCTGATTGAATGCTTTTATACCAGTACCAAGCTATTTTAATTACTATGGCTTTGTAGTATAGTTTGAAGTCTGGGATAGTAATTCCTCCATTCTCTCTTTTCCTGGTCAAGAGGTTTTTGATAATCGAGGTCTTTTGTTATTCCATATGAATTTCTGTAATTTTTGTTCTATTTCTTTGAAGAATTTTGTTGGAATCTTTATAGGAATTGCATTGAATTTGTATTCAATGAATTGAATTTGAATTGAATTTGAATTGAATTTGTATTCAATGAAATGAATTTGAATTCAAGGAATTGCATTGAAGTTGCTTTTGGTAGGATGGCCATTTTGATGATGTTAATTCTTCTAATCCATGAGCAGGGAATGTCTTTCCATTTCCTTATGTCTTCTATCTCCTTTAGCAGAGTTTTGAAGTTTTCTTTATATAGATCATTCACGTGTCTTGTTAGGTTTACCCCTAAGTATTTTTTTTGGTGTGATGATAAATGGGATGATAAATTTAAATTTAAATTTTTTAAATTTATTCTTCTGTTTGACTTTTTGTGTATAGGAAAGCTTCTGACTTCTGTGTGTTGATTTTGTAACCAGCTACTTTGCTGAACTGGTTTATTATTTCAAGAAACTTTTCTGTGGTTTTTTTTGGGGGGGTTCTCTACATAAAGAGTCATATCGCCTGCATATAATGAGAGCTTCAGTTCTTCTTTCCCTATTTGTACTCCTTTTATGTCTTTCTCTTCTCTTATTGCCCCTGCTAGAACTTCCAGTACAATGTTGAAAAGTAGTGGAGAGAGTGGGCATCCTTGCCTGGTTCCAGATTTTAATTGGAATGATTTTAGTTTTTCCCCATTTAAGATGATGTTTGCTGTAGGTTTGTCATAGATGGCTTTTATTATGTTGAGATACTTTCCTTTTATACCCAAAATTTTAAGAGCTTTTATCATAAATGGGTGTTGAACATTATCAAATGCTTTCTCTGCATTTATTGATATGACCATATGGTTTTTAGTTCCATTTGTTGCTTCTAGAATTGTATCCAAATTTCATGCTGTCTTAAAGTTTTAAAACTTGTAATATTTGTCATATTGATATATTTTATGCTATTTTGCATGCTGATATCTTGTTATATCCTAATTTTCTTTTATTTATATGTTCTAAGCCTGAAATAAACTGTATAGTTAAAAAAAAGTTGAATTGTATTCTAGATCATCTCTCAATACAAAAGTCCTTTAACTCCTTGGTTCAGTCATTTTCATCAAGTGGATTAAGTTTAAAGGGTTTAAGGGAATTTCCTTGAGCACTAAAATTATTCTTAGCACTTTACTTAGTAATTCTTAGCAAAGTTACTCTATTCTTAGCATGATGTATCCTTACCTTTTTCTCTGGGCATTTTATTAGATAGGAATGGTCCGAGCAGATAGTCTCTGCTCAGCACCAAGGAGAGCTCCAGCAAGCCTGTGGCCCTTCAGACTTTGAAGTTTATACCCTGAATAATTGTCTGATTTGTTTCTGTTTTTGCGAAGGAATTTGCTAAATCTTAAGAGATCTGACATATGAGCATGTGTCCTGGTCCCTTAGAATAGTTTTCAATCTCTTTCCAGAGACTGCTATTTGTTTTTCCTATAAAAAGGTGGCCCATACAGCTTGATCCTAGTTAATGGGATGTGAACCCTAAATATGATTCTTTGATTAGAACAAAAGATTTCTGTGTTTGTCTGCAAGTCTGCCAACAGGTGATATTCACAAACAATTATATATATTATTCTATGATATCCTTATTTATACCTCTTTGGGGGGGTATTTATCTCTTGTTAATATACATAAAATAGTGACCATAACTTGATTCTTTCATCTTTATATACTCATCATCACAGCTATCTTAAAATACCTTATATTTTCTTTCTTCCTTCTGTCAGAATACATTATAGATAATACATTGTACCTATAACCCCAATTCCACCTCATCTTATGCTCCAAGAGAGTTTGCTGCAACAGTTATCTGTCATTTTTCTTATTACAGCAATCTATCTTTCTCTGCTGTACCAAGCCCTTCTGCCAACCATGGCATCTGGTTTTCACTATCAAATCAATTTCCACTCCTCTATTTTCCTTCTTTCTTTGTTCATGAATACATTTACTTCCATTCTCTCTTCATTCACAACTAAGGTATGAGAAAGTTCACTCCATACCTACTGCATTGACTTTCACTATGGAAGTCTCTTCCCTCTGATACTTAATGTGTTCTCTGCTTTCCTGGGCTAGAATTGTTCTTGCAGTTGCATCATCAGTGTTGTTTGCTCAGGTCTCTTTTTCTTGACCTCACTTCATCTTTTTAAAGGTGTTCATTACTTTTTCCTCATAAACCTCTTCTTTTGTCAATTTGTTGAATATTTCTCCATTTCTTTATACATCTTCTATTTCTTCTTCACTGATACCTTTTCCTATGATTTTAGGCTAATTATTTGTTTCTTGAAGACTTGGATTTGGCACTCATGAGTTGTTATCTCTAAGACTATTATCCTGATGCTCTGGTAATATTTGGGTGATTGTTGAATTTCAAAGTTTCACAATGTACTTGACATTGTTCTTGTTATCTTGTCTTTTTTTTTTAAACTATGCACTCCAATTCTTTCTCCCAGTTAGCAATCAAATGTTAAACCATTTATGAATCTTTCTCTGAATAGAAAATTCTGTCTCATGAAATCTTTTTTATACTTGACTTAAATCTCTACCATGACATATTTTATGATATTATTATTTGAATAGAATCAGACACATAGTGGGCACTCACCTATATCTCCTTCCTGAAAGAATGACTCACAGAGTGAAAGAAACATCCAGAATCACCATTCTGGACAGAGCATCTTTGTAAAACTACCACCAAGTAGCACACACACAGTCTGAGACATCAGCTCCCTGTGTATCAATTGCAGTCTACCTGCATGTGGCCTCATGCATCAAGCTCTGGGTGCGTTCTGTGCCATTTTCTCCTTTCTTTTTGGAGAATGATGAATCAGAGTCATCATGGTATTCAATTAATTCCACACAGCTGGCTCCCGAGGGAGTTTGTACCCAGTGTCCTCTAACTGATGATCAATCATGTGCTCGTATTGGTACTCAGGACAGCAGGCAACAGGCCGCTGACATGCTCCAGGTTGTCGAACAGAATGTGCCCCCATCCAGGCAGGAAAGGTTCTGGTGACCTTTGATGGCATTTGAGAGAAGTCATTTGCTCTGACTTTTCTGAGGCCATATTGATCTCTGCCCAGGATTCAATTTTAGACAAACAGGCAACATAATTTATGTAAACTGGGCAGGTAATTAAACTCTCCTCCCAGGCAAAAAGGTCAGAACAGAATATTTAAAGTTTCATTTCTAAGTGGAAGCAGTTAGCTAAAAAATAAAAAAAAGGAGAAAGAAATCTCACTGGGATTGTCATGTTGCCAACTGTTTTTCTATAAATTATATGACCCAGATTATCTTCCTAAGAATAGGACTGGATTCTCTTTTCTGGAGGAACTATAAAAGGCGAGAATACTCATTAAGCACCAAGTTTGCATATTCAGAATGACAGGGCTGGTAGGAAACTTAGTGAGGGATCTTGATGAAACATTCAATGATTTTCCCAGGGTATTTCTTTCTTTTTCCTTCTCCCACCCCCTTTTCTCTCCATTTCCTCTGGTAGCCAGTACATTTTTTTCATTAAGTCTGAGATTTGTTTTTATTGTATTTTGCAATGTATGCTTTTGCTTCTGGTTATTAAGTTTCTACAGCTAAGTATAATTATCTAATATTTGTTTTTCACTGAGCATAATCTTTAGAGATCCATCCATTTTATGCCACTATTTTATCCATTTTTGTGCCACTATGTCATCTTTTTAAGTAGCTGTGTAGTATTTCAATTATTATACATTCCATAGTTTCTTTTTCCATTTGTCTGTCAAGGAGCACTTAGGGTGGTTCCATGACTTAGCAATTGTGGAGAGTAAACTGTGAAAATAAAGGTGCAGAAGTATTTTATTGTTACAGCATTTTCTTTTCTTTCTTTCTTTCTTTTTTTTTTTTTTGGTAAATACCATGCAAAGGTATTACTAGATCATTTGGATTACCATTTCTATTTACTTGAGAAATCTCTCAGTTCTCTATAGAGACTGCACCAGATCGCACTGCCACTAAGAGTGGATGAAAATTTCCTTTTCTCAACACCTTTACCAGTTTTTGTTGTTTCCATCTTTATCCTTGACATGGGCCTTTCTCACAGAGAGGAAGTGATAGCTTATTGTGGTTTTAACTTCAGTTTTCCAGATTCCTCTTGGACAACTCCTCTGGCCCAGACTCTCCCCCACTGCCGCTCTGCTGCAAAGATGTTTCCCTTACCCCACTCCAGCCCCAATAGCTACTGCCTTCCCCATGTAGAGATGTCTTCTTCATCCCATCCAAACTCTGGTACCCTGCACTCCACCACCATCTCCCTCACCCTCTATCCCAATGTGGAAACCCTTCCCCCTTTAGGGGGTATGATCTACATGAACACTCACTTGCTCTTCCTGGACTTTGAAGCTCCATACTTCATTGCTGATGCCATCAGTTCCTTGGTGCACACTCACTCCCCTTACCTGGCTTAGATACCAAAAAATTCATGCTAACACTCTCATGCATTTGCCATCCAAAGCCCCCTCAGTTTCTGACATCTTGTAGCAGGATCCCCCACCCTGTACCATAGTGCCCTCCAATACAGACTGAGTTCCATCCCTCTGTGGTGTCTGTCAAGGCAGATTCCCTCCTTACATTGCCCAGGCTCCAAATCCTGTGCTGGGACCCTCTGTCTGTCCCTTCCCCCCATTTTACTCATTACCGTCTAATCCCCTTTATACTGAATTACCTGGGAAGGTAACAATAAGAGGAATGGTTTGATAATTTTTAAGAGATTATTATTACTTTTTAACTTTTAATTGGAAAATGAATGTGACTTTTTTTGCCAATTAAAAAGTTCTGGCATATTTGTCAGAACTTAGTATTCAAGAAACAATGATATTCTGCACACATTTCTGTTCTCCAAGATTTTCAACCTCTGTGCTATCTCATGGTCTAATAAAAGCATCTGGTTTTCATAATCATCCTAGGTAGGTGTGAACTTCTGACATTATGATATTAACATCTGTAAAATCAGTGTTCCCTGCAGAAAACAGATGGCACATAGAAATTAGGATAATTTGAGTAGTGTCTAATAAAAGGACTACTATAAAGCTGTGGGAAAGACAAAAAATCCCCACAGAATCATGCTGGACATTTAGAGATAGGACCGAGAGACATTGCCACCCCTGACGTCCATGTCTGATACCTGCTTGTAATCCTATGATTCTGTCACAGCACTAATCCCAGTGTCGGAGGGCTGAGCCAGTGAGGGCAATCAAAGAGTATCTGGTTTCACACATTCTTGTTATTTCCAGCTCTGTTCTCACCAACTAAATCCTTCCAGCTATGTTCACATCCACTCTAAATCTACCAAAACTGCTCTTTTCCTTGTGGAGCCTGAGTCCTTACCCTTTATTCTATCTGCTCCTGTTTTTCTTTATAAGTCAGTCCTTTTCAGTTCTTGTCCCTTACATATTTAAATATAATATCTAAGAGGAAGAAATAGCAGGGAGGATTTAGAGAGCACCTTTTCTCTATCTTCAGTAATCTTGTGTCTCAAAGTGATTATCTTTCTGTAGACTTAAGCAAACAGTACTTTTTTAAATTTCAGAACTTGATGGTGGTGTCTTTCTTTTGAGTGTCAATAAGTAAAGGTGATCAGGACAAGTCAGGGTCATTAGGAGTCAATATGTGTGTTTAAGATTTCACATAGACTCTCCTACTATTCAGAAAGCTGTGAGAGAGGTAACATATGTGTGGTAGACAGGCACGGATCCTGGAACCCAAAGAAAGATGTGATTTGCCTGAAGATATACAACTCATCACAATAGGTTTGGGATTCAAACCCAGCTTGGCCTCAGAATATTCTTTCTTCATCACACTGCACTCCAATCTTTCTCAAAGACTTGAAATAAGACATCATAAGGTAAGTTACTCATACAATAAATGTTCTTGGAATAGTGCACATCAATCTTGAAAAATAATAGTTTGTTGTAAAAACTGGAATCATTTTGTATCTTGCATAATGATTCATAAAATTTATTATCATCATTTTTTATTATTTTTTTTTTGGTCTTCTTAACTAACTTCTACTGTTTAATGTGCAGCTGGGGTGCATGACCTGTCCTGCAAGTTACTGGTAGACTAGGAGTCAATGTGTCCAGAGCCTGGGGAGCACACCCACCCTTGTGCCAGCTCAGTAGTCACCGGGAGGAGACTGCTTTCAAGTTAGTGTTAGGAAGATTGTCCTCCCTAGGATCACATCAGACAAGGCTTTAAGCAACAGCATGCTGTTCAGCTGTGAGGGGTAACATCATGACATCAGGTTGGTGTGCTTATGTTTGGCCACAACATCAGAGCAAGGTCACTGTTTGGGGGGTGATAGGGACAGGGTATACTTGCCAGGATGTGGTAAGTGTGTGTGGGGGTGGGGGGAAGGGGGACTCCCCTAAAAGAGTAGTCTTTGCTTTGGAGTTTCCAATGGACTTGACTAAGGCTTTGTCAAATTTCCACATCCATTGTCTCTTCTTTCTATCTTTCACAGACTTACACTCCCTCCTTCACCCAATGCATAAGCTTCTTGCACTTAAAACTTGTCTCAGCATCTTATTCCTGCTGGGATGTATTTGACATAGAACAAATAAAGAGAATTAAAAGTAATCCAGGTAAAGATGATAATAGATATTGTCTCATTGACTGAACATCTATTGTTTCTGAGGAACCATTCTGAGTCCAGGGAACATGAATGAGACATCTGATGCTGATTTCTTATTTATTCATATAGAACATATATATAATGTTATAATCCAGTATAACTATGATTAAAAATGATTAAAATCTGGGAAAGACAAAGAAGACAGACATGTATATATGAAATGGTTACCCTATGAGAAGCATAGTAATGGAGTTAGATTCAACTTGCAGATGTATAATAAAATATGAAGGAAACATCATTGGACATTTCATCAAGAATGATGATTTGGGGGAAATCATCACATTTTTCAAAATTTTGAACTCCATTTTTGTTCCTTCAGTCTTATCTACACAATAAAAATTTTCTTATACCTCTTAGTTTTTAAAAACACATCATTGTCCTAGTAATCTTTTATAATCCTTTGTGCCATCTGTGGTAATTCCTTTTCCTTTTTTTTTTAATTTTTGGTAATGACCATTCTTTGCCAGCTTAGTTAAAGATTTATCCATTTGTTTAACTTTTATAAGAACAGTCTCTTCATTTTATGATATTTTTTCTTTTACTTCCATTCTTTTATTATTCTGCTACTATCACTTCTTCCTTCTACTAATATTTGTTTCTCTTTTTTCTTTTGCATACAATAAATTAATGTTTATTTCTCTTAATGTCATCTTTAATTTTTTTAATTAACTTTGTATTGCCTCCACCCAACTGCTCCCACCACTCATTCTGCCTCTATGCCCCATCCCCTCTTAAAATTTCATTTTTGATATAATAAAATTTCATTTATTACAATAATTTTAGAAGCTGAAGTGCAAAGAAGACTGTTCACAAATATATATATATATATATATATATATATATATGCTCATATTTTACAGGAACCTGGACAAGTACATCTTGCAGTGATCACCTCAAGATCCTTCTTTGCAGGTAATGTCACAAAGGCATATGATGAAAATTAGGGTTGGGATGTATATTCTCCATGATTATGGATTGATTTTGTCATAAGTTCACTACTAATGACCCATTGTTTTCTTATTGAAATGGGAATGATTTGCTAATCAGTATAACCAGCTGTATCTGCAAAGTACTTTGATCATAGCAAATGACCTTCACCAAAACCACACTGAAATATCATCTTACATCAGTAAGAATGGCCCATATAAAAATAAATGGGCAACAAGAAGTGTTGCCATGAATGTGGAGGAAAAGAAACACTCTTAGACTGCTGGTGGGAATGCAAACTGTGTGGAGGACCCTCAAGCTACTGAAAATGGACCTACCATTCGGCCCAGCAATCCCACTACTGGGAATCTACGCAAAGGACAGAAAAACACTAATTATAAAGGATACCTGTATCTGCATGTTTATTGTAGCACTGTTTACAATTGCCAAGATATGGAAATAATCTAAATGCCTCCAAGCTGATGAATGACTGAAAAAGATGTGGTATATACACACAATAGAATATTATGCATCAATCAAAGAAGACAAGATTATGTCATTTGTAGTAACATGCGTGGAGCTGGAAGGAATCACAGTAATGTAAATAAGCCAGAAAGTAAAAGAGAAATATGGGATGGCCTCACTTACATGAAGGATATAAGAAATAAATGGATAAGAAAAATTTAAAACTGCCAATAGAACTGAACCATATAGCAAGAAAGGGGGTGGATGGAGAAAACAGGAAAGGGGGAGGATGCAAGAGATTAAGATGGTTAAGGGTGATAAGGAGATGGGAGAACTTCGGTGTAGACAATGATATAATTTATTATAAATTATATATGTATATATATGCAATCAATAAAAAATAAATTAATTTAAAAAAGCAAATGAACTTTACATGAAGAATATTAGATGGTGGCCAGTCATAATAAACTATTTTCCCAATTATAGACTTGTTAGAAGCTCAAAAACCACTAATAGTATTTACCCTGAAGAAATTATATATCAATTGATGGGAACACTTGCACCCATTAGAGAAAAAAAATTGGCCCTTAAAACTAGGTTTCTTTGTGACTATATTTCAATGAAATACAAAAGTGGCGAAAACCATCAAATTCTTGAGATGAGTAACATAGAAACTGGCCCAAAGGTACAACACAAGCCTAGTAGGGATGCCGCAGAGGGTTGTTTCCATTTACAAATGAAAATTTGTTTTACTTTGTAAAAATTGTACATTTATAGAGAAATGTGAAGACAATACGGAATCCCATATATCTGATGGATCCCCTTGAAGTCAACATTTCATGTCCCTGCAATCTTTTTGACAACAGCACTGAGCTACTGCTAATTAAACTCCAGGTTTTTCCCTCACTAAGGTCCTTTTTCTCTTCCAGGATCCCTCTGATCCACAGTACACACTGCCCTGGGTTGCTCTGGTTCCTTTGTTCCCTCTGGTCTGTGACAATTTCTCAGTCTTTGATTTTTGCAGTCATGGCAAGTTTGAAGAGTACGAGCCAAGTATGTTGTGGAATGGCTCTCACATTTTATTACATTGAACTTTTTTGTCCTTATTAGGTTGAAGGTATGATCTTGGAAAAGACTAAGACAGATGTAACATGCCCTTATTGTGGCATGCTAGGGTACCTGAGACCAACATGGTATTACTGAGATGTTAGCCATAGTCATTTGGTGATAGTGGTGTTCATCAAATTTATCTGTTGTAAAGTCATTATCTTCCCTCTTTTTATTCTCTGTTCTTTGGAAGTGAGCCATGAAGTCCAGGCCACAGTATAAGGTCTTAGGTAGAATTTGAGCTTCATTTCCCAGAGGGGGAGCATTTATTTCTCCTTTCACTTTTAAATATTTCCCATACTTATTATTTCAGAACCACGAAGAGACATGTCAAGGATATTAAAGGAGAGTTGGGAACATGAGCCTAGAAATGCAAGATTTGGGACCTTTCAGGATCATAATAACAGTACCGCTAGTAGCAAAATGTTCACCTACTGGCTGCCTATTGTGTTGCCTCAGCCCTGTGTTTTGTGTCTTATCTATATTTTCTCTAATTTTAATCCCAACCTGAGTGGGTATAGTTATCCAAGGAATGAGGGAGGTTGGCATTTGGGTCCACACTGTAGCACTAATGGCTCAAGCCAGTGTCAAACCAGGACCATGATGGCCTAGCCCACTGCCTCGTGACACTGGAGGGTTAAGAGTGAACACCGCATCAGTGAGAAGGGAATTTGGAAACCAACAAATCTGAGTTGAATGTAGGGCACTGTATTGACAGCATTATAAGGGTTTTTATCCAAGCAGTAAATGTAGACTAGAACCAGGGATACCTCTAGCCAAAACCCAGCTGCTTTTCATGTAGACAAATGGGCCCTCTCTCCATCTTTTCTGCTCATGTAACTGTCATAACACTTGTCAGATATTGCTGGTTCTAAAACCATGTGGGCTTCTTCAGATAAGCCCACACAGGCTAAAGGAGTGGAGCCCATATCTTGCTACTCTGTACCTCCCCCTTACCTGCCATCATGCCAGCGCTTCAGGGCTGTCAAAGCAGCATTTGTTGACGATAGCTATGAATAGCTAATGGGAAAGTTCCTGGTATTTCAGCTTCTAAAATGACCATGCGTTTTAATCACATCAAATCATTTCAGTATATTTCACATAATGTTATTCTCCATGAATTGACAGGAAAGTCATATGTGGAATAGTCAGCCTCTTCTGCTTTAACTGGAGTCAGCTTGGTTGAAAACTTGTGATGGCACAGTCACTTAGAAGCAGGACCTTTGTTGCTTCACTGAATGAAGTTAGTCAGAATGGATCTAACACTTGGAGTCTCTACATCAATGGTATCTTGATATTAGTCAGCTGAAGAGCGCTGTGGTTACTGCTTCCTAATTCCCACCATTCCCTCTTCACTAATCATCCAATGCCCCCTTTTCCTGCTCACTTAACCTTCTAACTAGAAAATATGCCTCAGATTTTTCTTTATAATACAATGTTGTTATAACACAACATTAAATCTACTTAATGTTTTGTCCTGGAAAGTTTCTATTACCACTGATATAGCTATTGGACATTGTTTCATTCCCAAAATTACTATTGTCAAATGATTTTAATGTATTTCATTTATTTATCTTAAGCATATTTGCTTGGAATGTAAATATATATGTATATTTTTATCTGAAGTTGTAATCATAAAAATGATTATGATAATCCCATGCATGAGTAGAAGACTGTATTTTATAAGAAACATCATATATATTGGCTCCCAACATTAGGGACAGTTGTAGTACAAAATACTTGTGCATTAAGAGATTTGAGTAGGTTCATTATCAAGGTTCCTTAACCTGTGTAGGATGGGGAATTACAATATACTTCGATGATAGCATATATGAGGACTTTTTGAACACTTGGAAAATATATTCCTGATTACACCCATGCCTGCAAAGAATGTTTCCTATAGCAGTATAGTTTTCACTCCCCTTAACCTGTCATCCTGAGGGCAGAGGCCTTCAGGATGGAGTGAAGGGCAAGTGCTAGGTAGCATAGTCCTTATTCCCAGAGCTAAACTCTGAAATCTGGGGCCTCTATTGACTACACTCAAGGGCAAGGCCATTATGAACTGAACTGTTATGGCTTTGTAGCCAAGTCAGCAGGGATAACCAGAACATTTGTTAATACAGAATCAAGGGATGTGCAGGTCAAGGTAAGAATTTGGAGGTGGTCAGAGTCTGGAACAGTTTCACTGTAGGCATGCAGATGATCATGGGTGGCCTTTTACCCATTTCCATCTATGACCTGTAGCCATCTAGAACATTTAGACAGCCGGATGATCCCCACCCCAGGAGCACTTGAAATCACATCCTGACTTCTCATCCTGATTTCACATTAGAAAGCTAGAATTGTTTTGTAATAGGCAGTCACTGAAGTTCTACCTCCTGATATTCCAGTTCCATCAATTGAGCTTGGGCCTGAATATGGATGCTTTTCATAGTCTCCCCAGGAGCTTGGGGAGGTTGGTTTGTGATCAACAAAAAATAATCTTGATTCATAATGACTTTGCTCATCAATTCTGCCTGTCATTTCATAAGCACACAATTGTTTGATGACTCTTGTGTATACTGGCTACTAAAGAACACCAACATTGTGAGTGAGCAGGCAAGATGTGGCCTTTTAGCAAAAGATATACTATGAGCTGGGGGCAATGCCAATGAAGAACTTTTGCTTGAGTCCACTTAGTATTAATAACCATTGGTGTGATCAGTTCTTAGGCTATGAGTTCCTGGAGGACAGGAACTGTGTGGGGCAGGGGTTAGCTGGTACACTCAAAGTGGGAACTTGGAGGAAAGCTTACATGCATATTTACAAATGTATTAGCAGAGTGAACAGAAATGCTAAGGCATGATCACTGCTATGGGAGACTTTTAGCAATGCTGGGCTTTCTGGGAGGAAAAGGGAGGGTGCAGTTATGGTAAATCAGTCACAAGAGGCCTGTGACTCAGTGAAAGAAGCCACTTAGCCTTCACTCACTCTGAAGAGATAGTGCCAGGGAGGCAATTACTTCAGACTTTCTCTTCCATCTCTCCAATCTCCTGATGATTTCTCTCCAGTCTGGCTCAACCCAACCAAGAGTTCAGAAGTCCTTGTCATACTGCCTCAGAGGTCACAGTTCAGGGAGAAAGTGTGGAAAGAGAGAAAGAGTAAATCTGGAAGAGCAAGTGGATGTCAACCTCATGGGACCTAAGAGTTTCCTTATTGATGCCATTCCTTCTCTCATGCCAACAGTGCCTGGCACATACACAGTTCTCAATAATTACTTTGTGAATT